>LPNX010213807.1:130566-169464 GCA_001517045.1 Pseudotsuga menziesii
CTAAGGAAAACCTAAGGAATACAATTGATCACCTTCACAGGAATACTGGACAAACATTCAAAGGTAACACTTCTAATCTAGGAATCTTGACTACATCCACATCACTAACCTTCAACAGACTGAGAATTCAAGTCTAATACTGAAGTAGCTAATCCAAAGAAGCAATAAATAAGAGATATTAATAATATGAGGGGATCATCCACCTCAATCATCCAAAGGATGTCAATAGCAACAACACATAAAAGAATCGAGTGCTAAGGGCTAGAAAAGCTGGAAAGTGCCCTGATCAGTACATTCACCATCAGTGAATTCAGTAAACTGAAAATGGCCTGAGGCCAAGGTTAATGCTTCTTTGGATAAGCTATCAGCCTTAGTATTGTGTTCTCTGAATATGTGAACTGCTTTTAGCTGGATGAAGTAAGGTTCCATATCATGGATATGTTGACACTAGCCATCAAGTGCAAGTAAAGTTAGTGCTGATCTTCTATTGAACCAATTAATGATGGTTGTGGAGTCACCATGAATGTGCAAAGTGGGAAGGACCATGGATTTAGCACAATAAAGGAGAGTCCATAAAGCAAGTAGTTTAAATCTTGTTTTTTTACTCAGACCAACACCCAATTTGAAGCAAAAATAGTGGTCCTAGGTGATCAAAATATGAACACCTATACCTCCAATTTGAATGGTTGAAGCCCCATCAAAGAAGATGTAGGTACAATTATCAAAATATTCTATTTAGTTAAACTTATTACCTTTCTTTTTTGTGTTGACTTAGCCACTTTCAATTCACTAACTCTAAAATAGATCATAAGTGTTGGCTAATAATGGTGACGATTCCTGGTATTATGTTTCATTAGGTTGCAACATGGCAAACTTGTGAAGCAAAATACCAAGAATCGTCACCGTTGCTTGGCTGAACACTTGTTATATTTTGTGAGATATAGTTCATGTGGAAAGAGTTCTTGAACTCTGTCCTCATGGACAGTTTTGTTTGATGATGATATTAACAGGTATATTGTAGAAAAAAAATTAATATTTTGAAAAAATAGTTATTGTAAGTGGATTACTTCATTCAATCACTTAACCAAAATATTCGACATAGTCCAAGCTCTCATGGTGTTTAGAGCTTGGGAATTACTGGGTTAGGTTCGAGTTGCTTTCTAATATAAGGTTTCTATAATAAAATACCTTAAAGAAGAAATCCATAACATTTGGCAGAATTCTGGCAAACCCCTGTTGTTGCTACAATTTGGAAAATACTGGGTTGGGTTTGAGTTTCTTTCTAAGATTGACAAAATAAAAGTTGCATGCAAAACAATGTCGTTGCAAAAGGCCTTATAATATAGTTGTTTTGGAGAATAAATAGGAAGAAGATTGTCAGTTTGAGAAGGTACACATACCAATAATAATAATGTTGATATTACGTTGAGATAGGTGAGGCATGGAAGCAATGCATGTAGCGGAAGATGTAGGTACAATTATCAAAATAGTTTATTTATTCAAACTTATTACCTTTTTTTTGCGTTGACTTAGCCACTTTCAATTCAATAAGTTCTCTAAAATAGCTAATAAGTGTTAGCTAATAATGGGGATGACTCATGGTATTATGTTTCATGGGGTTGCAACATTGCAAACTTGTGAGGCATGATACCACAAGTCGTCACCGTTGCTTGGCTGAACACTTGTTATATTTTATGAGATATAGTTCATGTGGATAGAGTTCTTGAAATATGTCCTCATGGATAGTTTTTTTTTACGATGATATTAACAGGTATGTAGAAAAAAATTTAATATTTTATAATGATCTTCAATGATCTAGGGGTTAGGTTCTAGTTTCTTGTTTATAACAAAACATGACTTGGCAATCCTGCTCGAGGTAGCGACTGATTTTCATCCTTCTCCAATGGACCGAGCATACATGTGAGAAAAAAAACTCTAACTATCGTGGCTATGGTGGAACTCGAATCCTTATCTAAACCTCCCTTACACAACAGGATTTGAACCTGAAATCTGACGTCAAAATCCGATGTCATCCGACATTTCACACGGATGTGTCAGACAACAATCACTGAAAAGAATGTCGATAAAAAAAGATTTATATCGCCATCGAATATCCGACACAAAGGCATCAGAATAGATACAACTATGTTCATCATCAATAGACAGATGACAATTGATCAGCTTCACAAGAATATTGGACAAAACTTCAAAGGTAACACCTATAATCTAGGAATCTTGACTACATCCACATCACTAACCTTCAACAGATAGAGAATTCAAGTCTAATATTGAAGTAGCTAATCCAAAGAATCAATAAACAAGATAGATCAGTAATATGAGGGGATCATCCACCTCAATCATCCAAAGGATGTCAATAGCAACAGCACATAAAATACTCAAGTGTTAAGGGCTAGAAAAGTTGGAAAGTGCCCTGGTCAGTACATTCACCATCAGTGAATTCAGTAAACTGAAAATGGCCTGAGGCCAAGGTTAATGCTTCTTTGGATAAGCTATCAGCCTTAGTATTGTGTTCTCTGAATATGTGAACTACTTTTAGCTGGATGAAGTACAGTTAACATGATAGAGCTGAAGTTGTTCCCTGATAGTGATCAAGTAACTAGCAAGTATTTGATGCATACACTAGCAAATATGTGGTATAAACATCAATACATCCCTAAACTAAGACTGTCATTGAGATAACGTATGTAATGTCCCGGTTTTGACCCCGTTACTTAGATGTATATGATGTGTATATTGTAAATAATCATGGTGTGGAGCTAAAGGCCAAGGCCCCACCATTGATCAGTTATGCTATGTTTCGGGATTTAATTTTGTCACCGATTGTATATCGGGGCATGTGGCATACGTTTTGAGTTATCCTCATGTAAATATGCATCTATAATTAAAAAAAACACAACCAGCTACGGTCGCGGAAACTAAATCGAAAGGGGCATGATTTTCACAAGGATAAGGATGGGGGGGGGGGGGGGATTGTCAACTTTGGCCAATAAGGCAAATAACCCATTTGTCATCTTCCTTTGTTTTATTCCAACCACCTTCAATTAATAATTTATACGAGTAGATGAGGGAAGTTATGGCAGTTAATTGTTTTGGGAGTGGGGTGGCAGGACTGTCAGTCCATGCCTCCATGCACAATCCACCCATAGTTGACTTCTGAATGGAAGGGAAAAACAACCGTCAATCCCTCACACAGACATTCTTCCTCACCCCACGCTTGCGCTGAACACCCACGTCCTCCAAATTCACGTCCTTGCCATTGTTGCTCATCTCCACGCAGGGAATTGTTGCTGTTACTCACGCACATCAATTTCACATCCTCTCAGCTGTTGTTGTTCACCCACGCACCCAGGAATAGCTGTTCGTACCCACACAGGGGCCATAATCCATCCATTATCCTCACGCACATGTATTCTCTATTTTGGGGCTCACACAGTGAGCTAGGAGTTGTGCGTTCTCATCCACGGCTTTCCCTGTGAAGGGAAATTCGCGTTTTCAGTCGTGGGTATGTTTTTCCTTGCCAATTCGTGGTCTGTACATATGAATGCCTCTTCCCAGCAGTGAAATGGGTCGTTTTGTCCATCTTCGGACTGTGTAAGTTCAGTGGTGACTCCCCTGTTCATATTGGGTCGTTGATTTTCACCACGTTGTTGGCTGCGGTTGCTGTGGTCTCCTTTACACTTTGGGGAGCTGTTGCAATTCGTTTGAGAGTCATTTTGGCCATGATAGGGCCAAGAATGACTCAGAATTGTCTTCCCTATCTTAAGCTGTAGCAGCTGGTTGATCTTCTGTGTGTAATGGTTGGTCTTTGGACTGTGAGAGGAGTAGGGATGTTGGCTTAGATCTGCTTGATAAACCTGGTGGCTAGAAAACCACACAGATAGAGCTAGAGGGCTGGCCTTCTTCTCCATCACCCCTGAATAGCACTGGAAGGGAATGCAGGGCCTGAGGGACTGTGTAGCAGAGAAGGGACTAATTCCTTGTGTTGGGTGTGTTTGGGTGTCTTAGAGGTCAAGCTAGTTCTGGTGTAGGTGTTCTTGGCTCTGTAATGAGCTCACCAGCTTAGCAATTAGCCTTTCCCAACTCCTGGATGGCCTGATAAACCCAACTGTGTTGGCTTGGCTATGTTTTGTACATCCTTGGCTATGTGTAAGCCTGCTAGTTCCCTTATTCCTTGGAGAATCATGCCCAGCTCGGGGGTGGCAGTGCTGCTGAGAGATTAAGGAGCACGCTGGCCTATGGTTGGGTGGAACGTTGCAACGACGTAGCTGGTTGCGGATCGAATTCTTCATAAGATAAGTGATCTTGCCCATTTTACTCTGCAATTGTAAATTCTGTTAATGAAAATGATGAACATGTTAAATGAATGCTTGCTTAAGTGTATGATGTTTCCGCTGTGTCTGGTAGATAATTGCATTTGTGCATGATAAAGGTTCATGTGTGCATGTCCAAAGTTAAATGAATATGTTTAAGCATTTTGTTCAGTAAATTTTATGATTTCACATGTTCATGGGCTCTTAGCCGCTGTGCTAGTAAAGTTGGGTCGCGTCCTCTACGTCGGTCAAGGCATGGGGACGTGACAACGTACACATACCAATAATAATAATGTTGATAGTACGTCAAGCTAGGTGAGGCATGCAAGCAATGCATGTAGTGGAATATGTAGGTACAATAATCAAAATAGTTTATTTAGTCAAACTTATTACCTTTCTTTTTTGCGTTGACTTAGCCACTTTCAATTCACTAACTCTAAAATAGCTAATAAGTGTTGGCTAATAATGGGGAGGACTCATGGTATTATGTTTCATGGGGTTGCAACATCACAAACTTGTGAGTAATAATACCACGAGTCGTCACCGTTGCTTGGCTGAACACTTGTTATATTTTGTGAGATATAGTTCATGTGGATAGAGTTCTTGAACTATGTCCTCATGGACAATTTCTTTCTAATATAAGGTATCTATAATAAAACACTTTAAAGAAGAAATCCATAACATTTGGCAGAATTCTGGCAAACCCCTGTTGTCGCTACAATTTGGAAATATTGGGTTAGGTTCGAGTTTCTTTCTAACCAAGGGATTTTATAATAATCTTCAATGATATTCTCTAAACCTCCCTTAAGCATCGCATTTGGGTAGAGTTGTCTTAATAGCTTATTTGGGAACCAGTTGCTGAGATAAATCACATAAAAACAATCAAACCAATTTGAATGCAAACCAAAATGTGATGGGTTCGTCCACTAATTGTAACACTCAAACTGGCCAGACTTCAAAATCCATATCAGCCAATATGGGTCAAATGCGGGTTAGCTAAAACTGTCAAATTGGGTCTATCATCAGCTGATCAATGTAAATGCATGCACATCGGAGCAATATCACATAATACCTCAAGAGGAGCAATATCACATAATACCTCATCGGTGAAGGGCTTGATGCTACAGGGAAGGCGACACTGCTAGCTAACGCGGAGATCTCGTCCTTGGTGAAGCCACCCGATGGTGTATGGCTGCAGGTGTGCTGTGGTCGGAAAACCCAACCGCTTCATGACCTCTACTGAAATCAAGTTCTTTTGGCTCCCACAGTCGACAATGAGTTGTAGTGGGGAACCCTTTACCCACATTTAGGAGTGGAAAATATGCTCCTCCTCCTCTGAATCTTCTGGTTCTTCCTTTTAGATCTTCGTGGTGGAAACGGTGGTGTTGGGATCTGCATCGATAATATTCTTTCCTTTGTCATTCCCCTTCTCTGGTTCTAATTCAGTGTCAGAGTATGCATCTGATTCAAAAGCCTTTATCTCGGCCACCAGTGACTGCTTAGCTCGACACTCACTTGTGTTGTGAGTGGGGCTCTTATGGAACTCACACCACTTTCCCGCTTCCTTCTTCGGCTTTGCAGTGTTGCTCTTTTCTTGTGGCTTTGGAAAGTTTTCTTGAGTCACCATGCCTTGGCTGTGTCCTTGGTTCTGTGGTTTGGAGGCACCTTTCCCTTACTTCTGATTCGCAGATCCAAAGACTTGCTTTTTATGTTTGAATTTTTACTCAATTTTGGCAGCATACCAATATGCCGTACCAAGCGAGGAGATGTCGAGGAACTCCATTTCCTCCTAAATGTATCTATGCAGACAACTGCGGTACTTCAGCACCAAATGTTTCTCTGAATCTTTGATACCCAACTTGGTGCGCAAGGTATGGAATAAATTCGTCAACTCATGCACATCTTGATCTCTTTGCTACCGCAACATAGTCCATTGGATGTACTTGTCCTCGTAACTCCCCACTGGATAATATTGTCCCTTTATGGAATTTCAAAAATAATTCCAAGTGGGTACGGCTGAGAACAAAGAGGGTTCCTCCTCATACTTTCTCACACAGTAGGTTTCCCACCAGTCCTTGACATGGGGGGCAGCTTTGAGTAGAGAAAAAGTAATCTTTTCCCAGTCAGAAAAGTCATGAACCAAGAAATACCCTTCTAATAGATTCAACCATCTATCTATCGAGTCTGCATCTATTCAACCATCAAATATGGGAATGCCGAAGTTTACTTGTACCTTAAAAGGGGTTGCGCCTTCAAAGTGGTTGCTAGATGCAGATGCGCCGGTAGTGGGAAGTCGTTGAAGGATCTGGGTGAAGTTATCCATCATCGCATTCATTTGTTTTTCAAGGGCCTCCTCAAGCAAAATTTTCATAGGATCTTCTGTGCCCTCGTCTTTCTTTTCGTCCCCCATGGGTGTCCGTCGGGATTTGCAAGGCTAGTCTTGCAAAGGTTCAACCAGATCGAGCCCTAACTCTTTATACCCCACCCTCGTTGGGGACATGCAAAGAAGGATTGAGAAAGATAAAATTGCTCTGGTACCATTGATCCGGATTTATGCAGGAATGCAACAGAATACACAAATAATCATATAAACAAATATGCAATGGAAATAACACTTCATTTCATTAATCAATAACTAAAACCGGTTTACATACAAAATGGAAATAAACTAGCTAGAGTGCTAGTAGCTTATCTCTGAGAAGAGATGTGGTGGCTACATGCTTCTGAACTCTGTGTTACAATGAGGCTCGAAGGCCTATATATTATTGAGAAACAATGGAAACCCTACACATCCAAAGACCCAATCCTAGGAGGTGAAACACCTTAATGTAGGCCCCGTTGGGTAACTTGGTACATCAATTTCTCGGGGTCGTAACTTTAGCATACTACCTCTGTTTGACGCACATGATACATTGTAAGAAAGATCTGTTTAAGGACTACATATATAAATGAAAAATATGAAGTCCAAAACGAACTCATATTTTTCTAACCATTCAATGCCGAAAAAACGTCGTTTAGGGCCTCAAAACAGCTCTCGAAGTTTAGGACCCGAAAACTGCCAAAAATAGTAAATTTTGCTACAATTAAGGAAATTGGAAAACTGAAAGAAACAATGGTGGGGATCCAAGAGGAATAGGTGAGTGGCCACCAATATCCTCCTAGATCAGTTGCTGATATAACTCACATAAAAATAATCAAACCAATTTGAATGCAAACCAAAATGTGATGGGTTCGTCCACTAATTGTAACGCTCAGACTGGCCATACTTCAGAATCCATATCAGCCAATATGGGTGAAATGCAGGTTAGCTGAAACTGTCAAATTGGGTCCGTCATTAGCTAATCAATGTAAATGCATGCACAACGAAGAAAACCCATGTTTGAAAGTTGATAACGACGGATTGAAATCGACGAAGAAGCAGGCAGTATAGACAGAGACACTTTGGGTTGTTAGTTATGAAAGAACCCATTCTCCTATTATATTACCTCTTCCAAAGAATCTGAATTAGATGTTCCATATTGTTGAGATTCTGTCGAGGAATATTTTGTAGGAAAACCCTTGTTTGATGATGAGATGGAAAATGCATGCATTTATCCATTTCATGAAGAGTTGGATGTTATATTTGAAATCAATAATTATAGTTTTGGGGGCCCCATATATGATTCATCTAGTGAAGCATCTAATGAGGAACCTAAATATTTGGAACCTATAGAGAAACTAAGCATCCACACTATAGGATCTCTAGGAACTAACATCATTATATATATACTCATTCGATTTTCTACAAAGTGTTGTAGCTTGCTTAGTGCTCCTTTGTGTTTGTCATTTAGGTTCAACTTAACAGTGAAATCAAAAAGTCAAGGAAAATCTTTCTAGTACATCTCCTCGGTCTATTATAGTCCAAGCATTAGCATATTCAATGGCTTTCCCTCATGTTGGTAATCCATGTGTTTCCCTTGTCCAGTTTGGAATACACAACAGACATCGCAGAGACATTGTGAGACTTTGCTACTGATCTATGGCTTGGAGCCGGATGTGAGCATATTGATCGAGCCATGTTCTAAGACAACACTCATTAACTAACTCTTCTAAGTCCAGAATTCCAGGCTCCAGTTCCGCATGTTAAGGAACAGAATGACCAATTGGGGTGCTTATGGTAAACCCCAACCCTGGTTATTGGGAAACGGGTTTATGAGTTTGAGGTGCCATAGAAGCTTTCCAAAGTGAATGGTTGATGGTATCAAATTATATATCATAGGGGCTCCTTCCCCTTAAGGCAAGTGAATATTGGACCACTGATTTTTGAGATTGACAAAAAGGAGCAAACATCACAACGCACACAAAAAACCCTTGTCACATCATGCCCAAAAAAAGGGTGTCTTGATGCTTACCCGTTGAGCCATGAGCTCCATATCCAAACCGTGAACTTCAAAACATGAACCGTGTGCTCCAAATTTGAACCATTAGCTCCAATTATCAACCGTGAACTCCAATTATCAACCGTGAGCTCCAATTCTCAACCCTGAGCTCCAATTATCAACCATGAGCTCCAATTCTGAACCCTGAGCTCCACCGGACATACTCCCAAATTCACAAAAACCTCCAAATTGAATTGTCCAAAAGGAGTCACGGCAATGTCCAAATACACTATTCATTTTTCATTATATATTATTATATATTATATGTATTTTATTTTTATTATATATTATTTTATATTATATGTATTTTATTTTTATTATATGTTATTTTATATTATATAAATTGCCATAATAGTATTTTTTCATTAGGTATAGTATTTTTAACTTAGGAATAGTATTTTTTATTATAATATGATGATGATGATAGTGATCTCAGCTAATCCCTACAATGAAACCCCTGAAGATGAAGATGATGATGGTGACCTCAGGTAATCCCTACAATCTCACCTAATCATTATCGTTATGTTGATCATCATCATGATCATTATCATCATCATCGTCATCATCATCGTCATCATTTTCGTCGTCGTCTTCAACATCGTGGTCTTCATTATCATGACCCTCATCAGCATCATCATCATCATCGTCGTCGTCTTCATCATGATGATGATCGTAATGGTGATGATGATGGCGATGATGATGATGGAAATGATCACCATAATCACCATCATCATCGTCGTCATCATCTTTATATTCATTATCAGGACCCTTATCATCATCATCATCATCATCAACGTCATCATCATCGTCATCATCATATTCATCATCATAGTCATCATGACCCTCATCGTTATCATCGTGATCACCACCATCATCATCATCCTCATGATGATGATGGTGATGGCGATGATGACTGTGATGATGATGATGATGATGATGGCAATGCTGATGATCACCATCATCTTCATCAATGTCATCATCATCATAAGTAAAACTTAGTTTGCTTCAAATATTAATTTTCCAAAAAAAATGCATAATACTGGCAAACCTAATTTCAATCAAAAATTGATGAGAAGGAAATTGTTTGATATAGCCAATAAAATGAAAGGAATTTTTTGTATCCTTGAAATACTTCTTATATCTAATAGATTCCTCGACTTATAGAACTATGGGTCCCAAATATATGTTCAATAGAGAGATGCAAACCTAAGAGGAAGAAAAACATCCTAACTTGAATAAAGAACCTTCACATTAATGAGGGAAGAACCATCTACATAACGACACATCCCTATCTTAGATAAATGAAAATATAGCTTCGAAGGATGATTGAAAAGTTGAGCATGTAAGCATGTGAGCATGGTGATGATGATGATGATGATGATTATGATTATGATGTTCATGTCGATGATGACAATGATGACAATGTTGATGATGATGATGATGATGTTGATGATGATGATGATGTTGATGACGTCGATGATAATGATAATGATGATGATGATCCTGATGATGATGATTATGATTGTGATGACGTTGATGATGATGATCTTGATGATGATGATGATGATTATTATCATCATGAGGATGACGATGATAATGATGACGATGATGATGAAGATGATAATGATGATGATGATGATGATAATGATGATGACGATGATGAATATTATGATGTTGATGTCGACGATGACAATGATGATGAGGAGGATGATGATAATGATGACGATGATGATGAAGATGTTGATGACGATGGTGATGATTATGATGTTGATGAAGATGATGACGATGATGATGTCGACGATGACAATGATGATGATGATGATGATGATGATGATTATGATGTTGATGAAGATGATGATTATGATTATGACGATGATCATGATTATGATGATGATGATGATCTTGATGATGATGATCATCATCATCATCATCATCATCATGAGGATGACGATGATGATGATGATGATGATGATGATGATGATGATGAAGATGATGATGATGTTGATCGTGATGACGATGATGATGATGACGGTGATGATGAAGATGATGATGATGGTGGTGATGATGATGATGATGATGATGAGGATAACGATAACGATGATGACAATGATGATGCAGATGATGATGACGGTGATGATGATGTTGATGATGAGTATAATCATCATGAGGAAGACGGTGATGATGATGATGAAGATGATGCGCATGTTGATGATGATCATGAAGACAATGATGAAGATGACGACGACGATGAAGATGATGATGTGTGATGATGATGAAGACCATGATGATGATGATGATGATGACGATGAAGACGATGATGATGAAGATGTTGATTGATGATGATGATGATTATGATGTTGATGTCGACAATGAAAATTCTTAATATTCATCACTTATATCATTGATATCGAATGGTTGATTATTAAATAACAATTTTTTGGCCTCTCAACCACTAAGTATACCATCCATGGGATCCCCTTTTACTATAATGCATATTTACTATTATACATATTTAATAGATACAAAACACATAATTAATAATTAAATGTAAAAATCTTCACAATACATATGTTCTTGATCAATTTTAGATATGAATTGCATAAAATGAACATTGCCAACACCATGGAACTTAAAATTGGGATTACATGAGTGAGAGTTGTGATTTCCTTTATTGACTAGTATTAATCAACTTGCTGACTATAAATTTTTATTGCTTTTGCATAGTTTAACATTAGGCAGAACATTTTATTATTTTTAATAAATATTTAATCCAATTTTACTATGACCTCATTTGCTAATAGAATTGGGTATTATTGCAGCGGTGGCGACGGAAATACTGAAAGTTGAAAAATATATGCACCGCATGGCCTAACATGCACTGATAACATCCTTCATGAATAAATTTATGCAATGAATCAAAGTTCTATTGGTCAGTGATACAAACCGACATCACCACCACCGATGTGATGTGTTGAGCTGCTCTTCAATTAAACCATGCACCTGTTATTTATTATTTTAATGATGCATTTAAAAACCATGACATAATCATATCATCCCAATGAGTTTGATTTGTCCTATAATCTTACTTACAATGCATCATAGCTGATGTCCTCTCTACAATAATATTCATTTAATGCACCACCTGAACCAAGAGTCACCGCTTGGGCCACCGCCATTGCCATTGTCGTGGCTCTTATGCCAACGTTGTGGTTGATCTCTATGCCATTGCTTCTCATCCAAAATTCAAAAAATTCATCTCTGTTATGTTGTTCATACAACCGGCTTCAATACTCTTTCAGCTAATTTCTCCAACAGCTTTGTAGTTTCTCCAATAGCATCAATACTCTTTCAGCTAATTTCTCCTAACAGCTTTGTAGTTTCTCCCATAGCAACTTTGATATGGTAAGGTTTGACAATGGACGCCAAAATGAAATCAGAATAAACTGATTCTACCTTAGGTGTCGTAGCCTTTTCTTATCCTTAGGGATTTATGGTTTTTTCTTTCAAAGGATAGCTTTATGGAAAGCTCATAGAGCTTTGTGTCTGTTTATGATTCCGGTGGTGTTGTTGGGTTAACTGCTTCTAGCTCTCGATGGAACTTTTCATAGTTTTTATATTAATGTTTGCAGTACCATACCTTATGAACAACACATAAAAAAATCATTATTTATAAGAGTGGCATGAAATATGGCAACACTATTCACAATACTTTTGAATTGTTCGGTGCTACTGAAACTGGTGTTGGAGGACATGGAACTAGACTAACTGGTTATGGATCCTACCCATCGTAATGACCGAACAAAGCATCTGGTACCTACAACATTTCTGTCATATACGATGACAAAATATTGACGCACATGGACGTCAAGTAGCTGGGACAAGTTTTACATCTGACAGGAACATGCTCTACCCACAACTCCATTTTCAGAGATATGATGATGCTAGAAAATCAATTGTCTCTCCTTTTGCGAACTATTTCGGATTTGCAGTTGGGTTCTAAAGTCGAGGATGCAGAGAGGATTTCAAGTATTTTGAGGCTTTCTTGCCAAGAATTATCACCTTTCAGCTTCAAGTTTCCTGAGAAATCGAATCTCCATATAAATGAGAGAGGGCACGTACTCGAGGTGTTGTATTACGCTATTGTCCCTGTTTACAGCAGTCAAAATGTGAATTCAACTGTGGAAGGAAACAATGCTCCTGATATAGAGTACATGTCAAATACTATAGAAGCCTTCAGTTTTCTATGGAAGACTCTCTCCTCTATTAATGTTGCTCCCATTGCATTTCTCATAGAGTTACCTAGGTGACTGCTGAACAGGAGGCCTCTGTGATTTCTGACGCAGTTTCCCTTATGTCTTCTTTCTATTGTTGGGAATATACCTGCTATGAGTGCCATGAAGAAACCTTGGCCTTTTTTGTCGATAAAAATGAGATCAAAGCAGAAATGGAGGAAGGAGAGGGATATGAGGAGGGGAAAAGAGAGGAATCCTCCATTAGGATCATACCACCCACACTAGAAGAACTAGCTATTCCATCTGTGGTCGATTTATACTCTACGGGAGTCAAATTCGTTACTGCGACGACGACCTTACCACAATACAATTTGATTTGAAGACTCCCACTCTTTAGCCCCCCAAAGTGAAGTTAGATACCAACACAGCATGAATCTTGAGAAATATGGTGGCATTAGAAGCTTTTGCGGCTCGAGGTGCGCTGGTTTTCACACGATACACAGATTTCATGAACGGGATGATCGACGACGAAGAAGATGTGATATTTCTCAGACATAGTTGAACTATTTTTAACCATCTCCAAAAAGACGGGGAGGTTGCGATCCTATGGAACAGCATGGGTAAGTGTGTTCGGCTCACAAAAGTTGCATATCTGGACAAAGTTATAAAGGGCATTAATGCACATTAAAGCAGAAAATGGGATGCTGCTATACTAGATTTTGTGAACGAACACATATTCGGGTCGTGAAAATTGTTGTGTGGGGTAGCTGTAGTGATAATTCCCTTGCATCAACACCATCTGCAAGGTAAATCATAGCCTAGTCTCTTGATGATCAAGTTTAGAGGTTCTTTAGTTAGTTTGTATTCTACATGTAACTTCACCTGATGGTTGCTCCTACGGTTTGGTCAAAATGAATTTTGGGTTTGGTAGTTTGGCTCTTGTCAAGGTGCAAATGTGAATAATAATAATAATAGATACATCGTGCATAAAATTCCAACGATGTTGAGGAGTATATATGGAAATAGATCTGAAGTTTATTCAAAAAACCCACAACAAAGGTAGATGTGAGGAAGGTTTTAGTTTCTCCAATAATCAAAATTTCTATTTTAAGAAGTGCAATAATGCAATCTAACTTTCAGTTCCTTGTGGTTTGGGAAGGAGATAAGTTGATGATCAATGAGGGTGGTTTCCCTAATCACTTGAATAATTCAACCCCTGTGATAGTGACAAAAAAAGTGTATTGGTCTAAGAGCATGGCTTGATCAAGCCACTTCATCACTCTTTCCCAAATATTATTGTGTGGACTGAAGGAAATTACCTTGGCATATTCAAATAAAGTTATGTTTTGGGTGGGAGACTCTACTTCTCAAAATGTTGTAGATGCCACAAACAATGATTCTGCAATTAAACACAAAGAAATTGAAGGTAAAAATGAAACCCTTGTGAAAATGATTGCATTTATTTGGGAATTGGAGAGCTAGAGAAGGAAATCTCCCATCTTACACAAAAACTAGCAGAATTGAAACTGCAAAACGCTTGTGAGACACCATCCCTACAAGTAGTTGGTATTTAACACAAATCCAGTGACAAAAACACACCAATGAGAATTGGAAATAATATAGAGACAAGGAATGGTCCTCAAGAAGGGAGTTCTGAGAAAAGAAAAAAAGTAAGGGTTGTCTTTGCCAAATTTCCTCAATTTAGTTTGAAATCCCAACCAATATTTAAGAAAATGAATGAAAAAAATGATGATAAAGATCATTTATAGTGGGACAATCCCTCGTATTCAAAAGAAATTTGGGTCATCTACGCCTCAGTTAAAGAATCACTCCTAGTAAGGTAGGTTGTCTCAAAGAAAACAAGTTTGAAGTGAAAAAAGATAACATTGGTAGGAAATTGAACCAAAAGAAAATAGATGTTTCTAAGGAGTGAAAAGGAGATGGATATTCTTCTGGAATATTTGATGTAAAGGAGATGAATATTCTTCTAGAAGAAGTTACAAAGGATTATAGGAAGATAGGAAAAGGATTTCCTGAGAATTTCAAGAAGCTTTGTGAAATATCAGAGAACAAGAAATTTCAGAAGGTACCTTCCAATGTAATTGTTGGAAATTGCAGAAAATTGCCCCAATGTAACCAGGGAGAGAGGTATCTCCTTCCAAGAAAAAGGTCAAGTAGATATTAGCATGTATGCCCAAATCACCACTCCCAACAGGGATGCAAGTTCTCGTTAGGGTTCTGCAATGTTGAGTTCTCAGAGAAATGTGTATGGACATAGAATTTCAACATATATGGAGGTTGAAGATGTGAAAGCAAGATAAATAACCATTCTGCCAAGAGACCCGTTGTGAGTTGTTTTGCTGGCAGTCCTTCTGTCAAGGACTTCATGTTGAGGAATGGATATCAAGGTGGAGTGATGGGATTCCCACTAAATTATGGAACTCTTCAAAATTCACCAACACCATATTCTATAACACCTCAAGGTTCAACAACAACAAGTGAATAAAATAAAACACCCATCACCTACTTGAAAGGTGGAAAAACCACATCCAACCTAACAACAGTTTTGGCTGAAGGATGCAGGAAAAGAACCAACAATCAGCAACCCATTCATGCCAAATGGAAGGAACCTTCAAAGATATTGAATGCTATAACTACAGAGAGGAGTTAAATACATGTATAAGCATATATTTCCAACAAATAGAAGCAAATATCGATGATGTATGAAGAAAGAGTTTAACAAGTCAATGACATTCTGAAGCAGAAATCACATCTTCGAGGACTAAGGAGAAGCTCAGGAGAAGTAGATAAAATTAAAGATAAAGAGAAACAACAATCTTAAGGGGAGCATAAAAATTGAAGAATGAACCAACAAAGACGGTGAATTGGAGAATTATATGTGCAAATTCCATCTCATGTTTCTTCATTGAATTTCTGGAAGCCCTAATTCAAGGGGAGCTAATCCATTGATAACATAACTGGAAAAAAAATTAAGCATACATTATGAACTGATTCGCTAAGTTTTCTAGCATGATTTGGAACTATTTTGATTGTTGGTAGCATTTTGAAGGACTCTTTGAAGACTTCCTTAATGAGTGAAACCACATTCTTGAGGATAACATGTGTGCTAATTCAGGGAAACTGTTAGTTCTTCTCAAAAGCAGGAAGAGTTGAAGGATTTTGTTTGGTGCACCTTTTAAATTCAAATCAGTCAGAAACTTGATAATGTGAATAAACCATAGTACTATAGTATGTCTTAGTTTAATGAACAAAAATACAACATTAGATGGAAGATATGATACATTAATTGCAGTGAAGATATCATTTTGGACAGACTAGAGACATAATTGAAGGTATTTTTTTTTCGACTTTGGATTTACATGAGAAAGAGGATGAGGTGATCCTCATGGGGAGAGTCATTTCTAATGGGATCTACAAAAAAGATCCGAATTGAAATTTGAACAGAAGAAGGTCAATGGAAGGCTTGAGTATTACTAAAATACTACTCAATGACAGACTTGAATGACTAAATTTTACTTGCAAGAGAACCATGTTCTAAAACCTAATACTATTAAACTTCTTGAGTCTTGTTTTGGTCTAGGTGTTCCATGTAACCTTGCTGGTCAGTGGTGATCACTGTATATGAATTTGAGGTTGAGTTTTAGGTAAAAATAGATTCTACATTGTAATTTTTTGTTGTAACATTGATGATTTGAGCTACATTACATTCATGCAGCTTATTTTAAGATTGATGGTTTGATATTTATCTCTTACATTGTCTCTCTCTTGTATGTGACAAGAAATGACGCTCAAATTTGAGAAAGCTAAGTGTAACGTCCCCAACCCTCCGACCAACGAAAAGGATGCTACCACACTATGATATAACCTAGGCAACTAGCCCCGTGAAGTCTTACATAACTAAAAACTGACAAATTGAAATGCTTTGAAGTAAAACATGCAGAGATGCATAATTATTTAGCATACAGCGGAAGCAAAACCATGCATTCAAGCATTCAACAAGTTCATCATAATTCATTAGACATCAAATATAATTGCAGGGATGGAATAGTCAAGATTACTTATCTTATGCAGTATTCGTCCTGCAACCAACTATGTCGTTGCAATGTTCCACCCAACCATAGGCTAGTGTGTTCCTTAATCTCTTAGCAACACTACCACCCCTGAGCTGGGCATGATTTCCCCAAGGAATAAGGAACAAGCAGGCTTACACATAGCCAACAATACACAATCAGCAAGCCAACACAGTTGGGTTTATCAAGCCATCAACAAATCATCCAAGCCAACACAGTTGGGTTTATCAGGCCATCAACAAATCAGCCTAGCCAACACAGTCCGAGGACCAACCACTGCATACACGCAGCAAAACAAGTGATTCATAGCTTGGGAGGGGAAATCTGATTTCTGAGTCATTCTTGGCCATATCGTGGCCAAAACGACTCAATAATAGCCACAGCAAACCAAAACGAAAAAGAACCCACATCAAACCACAAATCATGGGGAAAAAAATAGCCCCGATCCCAACATTGAAACAACGGGAAATACACAGCCCGAAATCGAGGAGGTGATTAGACTCTCATCCTAGGCAGGGAAAAACATATACACAGACCACAAAATCGGTATGGAAACACACCCCCACAACAGAAATAGTGAATGGCTCCTTCACAAGGACATTGTGGATGGCAGAAAATGGCTCCCCAGCTTGCTGCGTGAGGAAAAATAATGAAGAATCCCATCCTGTGCGTGAGAAGAAGGGAGCGACCATCTATGCATGTGGATGGAAAGAATGGAGGAATGGGAGAATGGAATTGTTTTCCTCCTTGCCCATGTGAAGTGAGAGTCTACTGGTGGAGTGTGCATGTGGGCAAGGGCTGACAGTCATGCCACACACCACTGCCCAACAATAACTATCCCAACTAAGCAACAAAAGTTTTAATGTGGTAGTTGACTAATGAGACAAGGAAAGGTGAGTGAGTCAAAAGGGTGGGTGACAACTAAATGGGTTTAACAGCTGAGACATGGCTTTTCTCCATTGTCCCAAGGTTTAATAATTCCCCCTCCTTGTCCTTAGGAAACTCATGCCCTTTTCATCATGGTTGCATTGACGTAGCTGGTTGGGGTTCATTTTAATTAAAATGCATATTTACATGATGCCAAAACTATAANAACGATTCTAATCGCTGAAACATAACACAACCAAATCAATGGTGGGGCTTTTTTCCTTAGCTCCACACCATGATTAACTACAATATATACATCATGTACCTTTTAGTGCAAATGGGGTCAAAACTGGGGTGTTACACTAATCCTAGGAGTTATCTCTTCACATATATAGTGTCCTAACATTAAAGGATAAATAACTAATTTGAAAACATTTTTGCTAAGCAAGAATGGGCTCATTCAAGTACATGAAAGCATGTTGGTGTTTAGCACGAATATCTTGATAAATTTTTATGGTTTGTTTATTGCTTTTGTTTGAAGCATTTTGTCAATTTTTGAAGTTTGTGTGTTTGTTTAAATATTGTGTTAGTCCTTTGAATGCTTCTAGTTCTCATCCGATGCTTGATTTAACCCTTTGTTGTAGCTTGAACCAAGATTGGTTTTAGGGTTTGAGAAAAGATGCTTTTATTACCTTTTAGTTGCATGAATGAATTGTCTTCAGTTTTTCGATTCTTTTATGCTAATTGTGTATTTTATTTGTAAATACTTATCGTTATTCAAAAAAATAAATGAGCTCTACATAGCTAAGCGAAGAGAAAATTGGTATATGCAGTAGGTTCCTATGCATTGATCATAGGATACCTATTGGCACAAGACCAACATTCATATAATGCAATAATCAATTGGCATAATTACAATGCATAATTGTATTAGCCTCCATGACTAGAATTGGCTAGTGGAGGCCAAGATCAAGCATAATCTATGATTCTATCAGTTTGTCAGTTTGTCAAAATTCAGGTCCCCATATGTCCGTTGGACCATTAAGGTACGAGATAACAAGTGGTGTCCCCACTTGACCTGAATCTAGTTAGTGTAGTTGTGTTTCACTGACACCTTCCAATTGTGAATTATCAGTCTACATGTTCTGTTGTTGATGATGTGATTCATGTTATTTTAATAATGTTGTTGTTCCTCTATTTTGACAATATTTTATAAATTAGTGAAAGATTCACCAGTTTTTACAATTTTTTATAATGAATTTAATTATTCTGCAAGATTTTACAATATCTTATAACTTAGTGAAAGATTCGCCAACATTTTACAACATTATATAATAACATGAAATATTCACCAAGATTTTACAACATTATATAATAAAATGAAAGATTCACTAAATTTTTTATATATACATGTTATATTATAGATAAAATCGTTTTGAAATTTTCCTATATATCAGAGATATTCACCCATTTTTATACATATAAATCTAGGTGGGTTTCTTAAAATCATCCCTGAAGGAGAGGGAGACAAGGAGGGGAAAAGCAAGGAATCCTTTGTTAGGATCATACCTCCCATGCAAGATGAACTAGATATTCCATCTATAGTCGATTTATACTTTACGGGAGTCAAATTCGTTCCTGCAATGACGACCTTACCACAGTACAATTTGATTTGAAGACTGCCACTCTTTATCTCCCCAAAGTGAAGCTGGATATGAAGATCAGTTACCAAACAATGCAATTTATAAGAATATTTGTTACCATATAATGCAAGTCAGGTCACTGTGATCAGCTCTCAATTATCATGGAGTTACAACGTCATCATCCAAACTTTTTTTTTTGGATAAATTGTTGAAATTGATGTTAAATTTTAGATTCCTATCTGGTAAATGTAATGGAAATTTTAATAGGAAGCCGTCTTCATATGATATATGAAGAACAAAGCATAAGTAGTCAAACACAATGAACATGAACACAATCAATATGTTCAATCATTGGATTCCTTTATTAAAAAAAGTATTAGCAGCATAAATACATAAGTTGTAGTAAGGGTCACTTCTTGTTCTGTTCAAGGAACTATGTAACCTACACAGCACCAACATAGAAATACACATTGAAAATTAGATGAGATGATTCAATGACAGTGAGAATGTGAATGTGGGTGAAGAAATGAAAATGCAGGAAGTAAGAAACTTACTCCCGCATTTATGTCCAGCGTGGAGATTGGCAATTTTTGTAACGCTTAGGAATTGTAATGGTGACAACAGGTTCATTCCAGCCTCCTTTGCTATTGCAGAAAGGAAAACTGTGAAAATACAGGCGGGCATGGCAAGCAATTTACTAATTTGGGTACACTAGGCAGGAGGGACGCTTGTCTTGGCATTTTTAGCAGCTCCAAGACACGGCATGAGACTGACAGTTATCGTGTTAAGAGGACTCTTACAACAATCTTCAGCACCATAAGCAGTCTGCAATATGAATGATAAATTACACAATGCAGCTATCAATATCAATGCTTGAATTGACTTAACATTGGCCATGATCACGAAGGAATCCTTACAACTTTCTCTCACTAACAATAACACTATCAAAGATCACCAATAGAAATAAAATGAAATTACACCAAAAACATAGTCTCTTCTTATACAATGGGCTCTGTTCCTCAGAATATTCTAACTCATTATGAACATGGAGGTGACAGAGAGTAAATCAACAATGTGTCACTGTTGACACCAAGTATATCTAGAGATGACAGGGAGTAAATTGGCACTTTGTCACTGTTAACACCAAGTACATCTATCTCGGTCAATAGAATAAGATCTATTGATTGCCGAAACAACTAATGAGATTCGCGGATATCAAATAATCGCTGAAAGAACGAATGAGATTCTGGGCCGCCTCCATGTGTGAAGTCTAATGATAAATATAACAGACCAAACAATAAGAAGAGTTAACATGTAACCCCAACTAGTAACTCCAAGCCTTTAACCTTTTAAATGTGACGTGAGCATCTTGGCAAATGTTAGGTGATGTTAAATGTGATGTGTATTAAATCCCAACGCGCTCTTGAAAAAACTAAAGTCTATCTCATCGAGGCATCCAATTCATTAGATTTTTGTCGATCATGATAACTCTACGAACGAGATGCAGTACAAGTTGATAAATAAGACCACAAGATTTTAGGCAATTGATTTTATTTCATTTTTAATGATGATTTGAAAACTGTAACAACATTCAACTATGGGTATCTTGAAGTTTTAACATGTTTTAAATCAATCCATATCGTCTAAATATCAATTTAAACAGTATAAATATCCTATTTCCCAATTCTGCTAGTGACCGAATTTCAGCGACGTAGAGGCGTTTTGGTTATCGCATAGCTTTCTATCGATGAATGTACAATGTCAACTCAACACTCCAGAATCTGAGGATGGACAGCCAATTAGAATTCAACTAAATCAATGTTTATTTTAAATTTCATTTAATAATACAATTTCCAAACGATGAAAAACATTAGAAGTTTGAAAAATTGATCACGTTACCAACAAAGTAGTTTTCCCAACCCGGCCCGATATTTCTAGCGACATAACAAATAGCGGTTAGGGGATTGTTTTTATTACTTGGAGTTGCTTTTAGGCTTAGTGTATTGATTATTTCTTCCTTCAAATTGACTTATCTAGATTTGAGTTGCTCTAGAATTGGATTTGCTCAGTTGCTCTTGAATTAGAGTTGTTTGCTTGTTCAAAACCTAACCCTATTTTTTTTAGCTCCAGCATAAAATACGAGATATTGTAATCATTTAAGCAATTTAGGGATAATTGACAGAGATATTGCAGCTATCTTGCAGTGAGAAGCCTACTAGCATATAAAGGATAGAACAAAACATTTAAAATTTAAAGCACCTCTTGATCCATGCATTTTCTGATAATGTACATGAAGATGAAAACAAGAAATGTGTGTGAGTGGGTTTATTGAGAAAGCATGTGCATGCACACGTGGCAGTAGAAAATGCACAAAATTTTCTAACTGTTGACTAGCCCACAGGTCTTTGAACAAGCTCAAATATATTGTTGGGTACTGAACATCAGTTTAAACTTGAAGCATTGAAAGTTGCAGGAAATTTGAAGCATGGAGTAGCGATATCAAGATATTTGAACTATTGAATTTGAAGTGTTGGGTACTTGTTTGAAGGGATGGTTTGATTGTGACACGACAATCATTTAGAAGAGAAGAGATTTTTGTCTTTGATTTGTTGAATTTGAAGTATTGGGTTGTTGTTTCTTAGGGCTGGTTGGATTGCAACTCGGATTACACAATAGAATTTCAACCCAAAATCCGACACCTTGCATGTCTGAAATTTGACACTTATTTGTCGCATTTTCGACACATACACTTCTTTTTGCCGTCGGTGGCATAACGTTGGATCTTCGACATCCTACTAATGTGGTTCGAATATCCGACACACCCTGGTGTCACATATTCAACCATTTTCTCTTCCAAAGTGTCAATAAAAAATTGCATAAACCATTAGAAATTCGACGCCATTCAACACTTGAAGAGTCGGCCTTCCGAGGGGAAAAGGGTTGGAGGCATGGTGACTCCATCGGATATTCAACTCGCCTCGACACTTGAAGCGTTAGTTGTCCAATGTTCTGAAGCATTGGAGTCATGACACGGCCGTCGGATGGTTTCACCGAAGCGTCGATAAAACGTCGAAAAAGCGACACCTGTTGGTAGATTTAACAAAAAAAAATTTAAATCTTCACTTAGTTATAGCGATTTGATAACAAGTGTGGGATGGGGAGTTAGTGGCTTACAGAGGAAATTCCTCTAGCAAAGCGTTCAACCTTCCCCTAGGCTAAATTGTTGTACGTTAAAGCAGGATCCTCCAAGGAACAACAACAATTTTGCATATGGTCCCTCAAGACAACAAGATGTCATGCATGTGGGTTTGAGATTTGGTGATTTGAGCAGTAATTGCCTTCCCCAGCAAAGTCTATTGTCCTTCCAAACTAAATCATTGAGCTTCCAATGCACACACGTCATCATGCACAACAATTTGCTTCTACTAAGCTCATATAACTATTTAACTCTAGATGGCGAGTCCAAATTGGATGTTCATTGATGTTTTTACTTGTCTTTGCTTCCAAAAGGAATCTTTGTGTGTGTTGGTGTCTATCTTCTACCAAAGACAACAATTCCCTCTGTCGTTACTTAGACAACAAAATAGTGACAAGTGGATCCCTGGGAGAGGTTGTCAATGGAGGAAAAACATTGATCTCCCTTATAACCCAATTTATCCAAATTTATCATGCATTTCCCTTTATAATTTATTATATAGGCTTTCCATTTTTATGCTTTGTGTTGTTGTTGTGTTTTCTATAGGCTTGGAGCATGAGTTTATAGAATCTGATCCTTTTGCAGCGAGTGAATCCCTTTATTTTCCTGGAGAGATGGCAATAGAGCTTTTATGAAATATTTATTTATAAGAAGACCAATGGTCAGTCGATTAATGCCTTTGATGCAATGAATGGAGTCTATGAAGGCTTTGGCTGAGCTAAAACAAATAGATATTGAAGTCAAGATATCTCACAGTCTAATAATAAAGTATTTGCCAAAATAAGAGAAACTCTATAAGGCTTCATAGTTTCTTTTTACTACAAGCAAACATAATTTTCTGTTATAACCAACATTGGTGGCTAAGTATTAAGCACAACGATTACCATATAACTACTTTGTATTAGCTATTATGCATGGGGCAACGAATGCCTTATTGTCTATGACTTCATACAAAGAGGCAATCTTTAATAGGGCCTTCATATTGAAGAGCATAAACCAATGATTCCATATAAAGACTGGTTTACAATGGGTGTGGAGTTTTAGGAGCATTAGATTGGCCCTCTTTTGACAAGCAAAATGAAGCCCATGAAAAAGTTGATCACAAAAATAAATTGTATGTTTTTTCAATTTTTTTTCTTAAAACTCCTACTCTAGCTTTGTTAATGCATTCTAATAATATAGGCTTGCCTATGGATTCACAGGGGAAACTTAACAAATATATTACTATTTCTTCTTTGGATTTATGGTAAAATGATGGGTGAATTATAGGGTTTCATGCACATGCAATATTGATGCTAGCATTGTTCGAAGAACATAAGCACAAGGAGGATCTACGGTTTTCTTGGTTGCTCCATTCGTAAAGTTTGGTGAAATTATGCTTCTATGGATTGAATGGTGGTTGTAATGCTACTTTTTCTCTGAATTAGGTATTTTTACCAGCTTTTGTCAACTTTTACATGTTATAAAACATCCTCTTGAAGGATTTTTCTCTTGTTTGTCCTTAGATCTCTGAATGTTTCCCTAATGAGGATCCTCCAACAAACCCTAGAGGTAAATATAGTAGTATTTCATGTCTAAATATACGCATTTGCATGATTAGTGTAGTGTTATATTAGATCTACATTTTTATAAACTAGAAAACCTTAGAAATTTATAAAATTCAATAATCCAAAAATAACAACAATTTTCAAATTATAAGCCACCCTCAAATTTTGGTTTGCCTATTTATCCCTAGATCCTCTAGTGCATCACCTATCTTCTTGTCTACATCCATGAACATGAGAAGCAACCTAAAAAAACCAATCAAAAGTCAGAGTTAGGGTTTCATATTTGACATGTTTCAGGGGATGGGATAATTTGGCCTTGATAAAAGGTTACTTTATGCCTTACAACGACCCCATTTAATTGTTTAGTAGGGAAATTTAGGGGATCTTTCCTTACTGATCAGTGTTCCTTAGTGATCAGTGTTCCTTAGTGATCAGTGTTACTATCGTTTCTAGCCCTAAAAACTATCAAAAAGACCTGCAAATTCAACCAAGTTAGGGTCATATTTGAGTTATGGGGAAATCTCAACAATATAATTGAATTCTACCTTCCAAAAGCATTCTTTTCAGGCTAAGGAGTACTTGTATAAACCATTAAAAGGATGGTTAACTCAGTAGGTAATTCACTTGATATACAGTAGTATTTACAGTTAATCTAAATGATGATAATAATGCCTATGTGATGATAAATGATGGTTGTTAATACTTACACTTGCTAGCTGATAAAATTGTCTACTAATGTTGATTTCAAAGAAAAGTGGTTTAAATGATAATACTCTGTTGGTTATGATTCTGAAATAGCTTTTTCTACACTATATCCTTGGTGCGGATATGAAACACTTATGCTTTACAACAATAGAATATCGTGCACAGACCTAGAAAACACTACTAACTTATACAAAAATTTACAAAAGATCAAAGGTATGCATGCTTTACCTATGGACCAGCTAGCAAAGAAGTTCCAGAATCTGCAATAGAAACACAACCTCAAACAAAGAAATCTGCAACAAAATATTCATAAAATTCCATCAATATTTTCATAAGATTCCTTAAGAAGCAATCATGTGCCCAATTGAATAAGATGGACTATATGCTGACCTGTTGATTGATCATCATTGAGGAAGTCTTCCATGTCAAACTGAAGGAAATAGAAAAATCGATTTATTAGAGTATATTAATCCCATGACATACCTACTAGTAACTATATTGACTCATACAATTAACATGGTATGCATGTGTTTATCCTTAAATACAATCAATCTTAAACCTGGAAAACTAACATGATTCTATTACATACCTTCCAGTAACCGTTTCGAGTAACAGGAGCATATTGATTTTTACCCTTGAAGTGATTAGGATAAACACCACCAAAAGTCATGGCTGCAAATGGGATTTCTTCAATAAAAACATATTTTCCTTGGGAAAGAACATCAAAACTGTTTCCAACAAATGTGAAAATGTTGCCTTAAGCGAAAAGATGTCATACGAAATCTAGTGATCTATCATTCTAAATTAGTGAAAATGACTGATACTCTTTTTCAAGCCATGGATACCTCTAGAAGATTGCCTGAAAACAACAAAAATAAACAGTTTTTATAACTTAACCATTCAAACAATGCCTTCCAGAAATAAAGTAGCAAATAGAACTTTATTTTTTCAAGCAAATCTCAATACTTTGTTACCATAATTATCAATGCAGTCATTCTTATTTTGTATTCCAGAGTTGAGATGTTTGCTCTAAGTGACCAATTTAAACTTGGTGATAAATTAGAAGCAATACAGAAAGATATAGATCCCTAATAAAAGATTTTCACAAAGAAGACTTTGTAACAAATTAGCAATTATGAGTAATAAAGTTCACAGTCATGTTGGGGTGAAAAGTTACAATGGAAACTGAAAATACCAATGTGTACCATGCCCAACTCACAACCTACAGGGATAAGCACAAATATAAACATAGGTTTACCACTGCACAATCAACCATTAAAGTTGAACAAGATATGCGATTAAGAAACAAACTACAAAACTACTGGAGAAAGATAAACTAGGGTAGATAACAATATACTCATGCAGAATAATAGGGAAACAACGCTTCAGATACCATTTTCCTCACAAGTCTATCTATCTTTTTCTGTCTTTTGACCTTTCATATTCCCATCAAACTCGAATGCCTATCAAATTTCTTGTAATGAAATGCCTACATTTAATTTTGTTGTCCTAGCTATATGGTATTGGTAAAGTATTACCAAGGGGCCAGTTATCACGATAAATCAAAATATTTAAGGTAATTGTTTAGATCAGATAGAACAAATCACCTCTATGTATGGTAATCATCATCATCAACTAAATGTATGTGTGTGCACATGCATAAATACCCAATACACAGCTCAATCAAACAAAAGAAAACATAATTATACCTTGATTTGTGGATCTTCACACTGTCTTCTTATGCTTTACCTTTCAAAACATCATTCAACATACTTCATTTTTTGTCCTGTTGCAATAGTTTCATGTTAGGACCCATCAAATATATTTATGTTTGTTTATGAAAATAAAAAAACCAATCTAAATAAATACAATTCTATTACAATGTAAATTACAATACTATTCAACTATTCAAGTAAATTAATTGTTAAGAATATATCACTTGATAAAACATGGATAACCAAAAATACTATGTATATAAGGCCATCGATCTAATCAAAACTCCATTTCTTGCCTCTTAACTATGGAAATGTTTCTCAACACTATCTGTAACAAGTTCCAATGGAGGAGTCAAATAGCAATAGTGAAAATTACATAGTAAAAATATAGAAATAAATGTTTTTTAATGTATTCTTTCTTACCATTCATTGAGCTCCTCTCTGTTTCTAGAATAATTTAATATTCTCTACTAGACAAGACCAACCACGTGAAGGTGGAATATCTTATGGCCCTTCCCCCCCCCCTCACATCACTGTCAACTCCCCAAACCTAATGCCTATACTTGCAAATAACAATTTATTTCACTATTTCACAATGCAAATAACAATGCATCGACAATGCAAATTATTTCATTCAATAGTTTAAAAATGCTTTCATTAAATCATTCTTTAAAAAAATCATTAAACCATTCAATCATTCAATAGCTGAAAAAACCATTCATTAAAACATTAATTTAGTCAATGGCAGAAGAAAAAAAATTAGTAAACCATTCAGTAAAGCATTCATTCATGAAACAGAGGAAAAAAACCATTAAATTTTTTTTTATAAATAAGAATTACTCAAAATTTGTTTACTCACTTCCTTTTTACTTTTCTTCTCTTTAAATATTTAGTTAGAGTCACATCTTCGGGAATATGATCATCAGTATCCCTACTAGTCTGCTCGCAAGGTTGAACTTTAGGCGAGGGGCGATGAATTTATGCAATAATGTCAAAATCTTTCATTAATATATTTATATTTTGATAAATACAAGTAATTCATTTAAAAAACATTACGAATGTGTGTTTTTACTTGCCATGTGCACATCAATATGTTCAACATTATCTCGTACTGGCCCAACCTATTCCGTGTTATGATCTGTAGCTACATGCTCTATTGTTGGATTGTGTAGAATTAGAATTAATGTTCATCATCTACAATGGTCTATAAAAAATAGTAGCACATTAATAAATTCATTACCAGGATGAGAAGCATGATCTTCTTTTGGTTGGTCATGTACGACATCCTCGACATGAACGGGATCATTACTTTCCTACACAAAAAGGAATAAATAATTTATGCTAGTTTATTTATAAGGAACAAATTGCAGGAGCATTAATAAATTATCATTAAACTATACAGTTTTCACATATCTGGGCACCAGATGGATCAGCAGAAGATTGTGTAGTATTCCCAGACAAGCTTCTTCGGTGTTCAACAACGACGTGAAAGCCCTGTTTGAAGCCAAGCTTCATGTAATCCGCGCTGGGAAATTCTTTGAAGCATTCGGCCTTTATATTTGCATGATGTCATTAATTTTAAAGCCTTTTGTCAGAGCAAAAAAAAAATAATAATATGTATGATATTTGGATGCAGATTCGGGTTTTACGATACTTACATATCGAGCCGCCAAGTTGGAGTAACCACCAGGCCCAAGCTTGTGTTGCCTAATTTTTTCAATTCTTTCCTTTGTGGCTTTAGATGTGTCCGAGAGCCTAATTAAGTTTTTAAATACATTAGTCGATGTACCAAAATTGATATAAAAACTAGTAATAATAAGGCTTACCACTACATTTTGGAATGTATTGCATACCTCTCTGTTCCACCTGGTGGTATCTTTCCTGATTTTCTCAAGCCCTTCTATTTTCCATCTTCCACCAGGGCTTTCCACTCCATCGATGGAATCATTGGAGGGCCCTCATACCTAGGGTTCTTTTCTAGGAGAACCCTATATTGGTCTCGAACAATATTTAGATGTTTTCCAGCCTTATGTAGTACCTTCGATGTATCAAAGGTATCTTTTCTGAACAGACTAACCAAGTGATTAGTCAGATCATCCTTTAAAGCTTTTGGCTGCTTGTTCCACATTCTGTGAGTGGTGGGCCCGAAGAGCTCCAAGGCCAAATCATTCATTTGTTTATAAAATATATCATTTCCTGCAAAACATTATTGCCATCTGTTGAGGCCTGGCAATTCGCAGGCAACAACAGCAAGGGATTCTCCCCAGTCAACGTTCCCAAATAGCCCGTGACTGTTTGGTGTAGGGAATCCGTCCGGTTTACGGTCCGGCTACCATAGGTCAAGTAACAAAAACAAAGGTTTTACCGGTTGTGGCCCGGTCCACCGTATATATTTTTGTATTTTGACTTAAAGTATGATATGCACATGCCTAATTGGCATGCAGGATGATAAAGGATGCAAAGAGTAGTCACAAAGTGATGCACAGGTTCTTACCTCTCGTCTTAGAACTCACAAGCATCTAAATCACATATGCAGTAATAAAGTAAAACTAACTATCTACCTATCCCCGGGGAGACAAATTGTAACTTATCAATGAGTAATGCGTATCGTACATGCATTATAAAGAGAAACTACATATAGCTGATATTCCTTCCCACAACACATAAACTATTAAATATATTTAAGCAATCAGATAGCCAACTGCTTATGGACAACACTCATTACTCATGGTGGTAATTTCAAAAAATAAACCAGAAATCATTCAAACAAGAACATAAGTCCTAAGAGTTAGAACGATCTCACAGTTGATGGACAAACTGGAAAAACGAAATAGTTCATCTTTCACCAATACATAGCATCACATTTGAATGTCCCACCAAACTTTCTCCAATAGGAAAACAATAATTCTTTATTGCAAAAAAAAGTAGTTCTTCTTACAATATCTCTTCACTTGTCTAGCTGGGAAAAAATCCCTTTGTTCTTCTAAGTCCTCTATATTTATACAAAAGCATGAGACTGTTGGGATACCCACAAATAACCCTTGGGCTTCCCCAACTCTTCGCCTCCCAAAATTTCACTTTCATCAAGTGTTTACAAAATTGTTACATATTACAAAAGCGAACAAACATTCACGAGTAGGGCCCCACTTGAGCATTCAGAAATTTCTTCCAAGTTAAATCCTCTGAGGCGATGCCTTCAAACTCAGAAGGTTCCAAAAAATGAATGTTTATCTCGAATTTCGCAGCCTGGTTCTTGATGGCTTCAATTCTGGTTGCACTCAAACGAAGCTGGTCTTCTAATAGCTTAACACTAACTACGGAATGATCAACTTCATTCCTTAAGGTCTAGTCGTTAAGATCTTTAACGCGCTGTATTTTTGCTTCCTCCTCTTGGTACCTTTTCTGCAAAATTTCCACAAACAAGTTGTGGTCTGGAAAAGCATCTATTCTTTGTTCAGCTTCTACTTGGCATTGGTTATATGTAATTAGGAGCCTTCTGAAGAATTCTGTACATGCCCCTTTCGTCTTTCTAACAGCCTTTTTGAATTCCTCGGCGGTGTTAATAGAAAACTCTAATAAGTCGTAATCCTGCTTAAGGGCCTGTCAGTCTTTCGAGGGCAGCTCTGCAGGAGTTTCTTCATCATTCTCTATCCTTTCCATCCTTGCTGTCAGGACTTCCAGGATGTCCTGACATCTATCAACAAAATATGAGGAGGTCTCCAAAATCTCCTCCAATAGACCATCTACTTACACAACCTTGCATCTTTCCTCTTCTATGGCCATCTGCAGCTGAAGCATCCTGGCCTTTTGTGCCAGCACATGTTCCTTGAAAGGTTGGAGATTAACCTGCTGCTCTTTTGCTTCCTCTAAATCTATTGTCAATGAGGTAACTTGCTCTTGAAGTTTTGCTTCTTGTTCTTGAGATTTCCTCTCATTCATCTCCAAGGTGGTCTTTTGCAGCTCTAGATCCTCTATCTTCCCAAGCAATTGTTCCTTCTCTGCCCTTAATTCTTGATACTCTTGCTGCATTTTTTCCAGACACTCTTGTGCAGTCTCCATCGATCTTCTCTCTGCTTGTATAATTTGAAGTTCTGCCCTTGAATAATTTATGTCTCTTTGCATGTCTTCAAATTTTCTTTTCAAATTACTTTTTTCTTCTCTTTCTTTTCTTAATGTGTCTTTCAGTTGAGACGAAGACTTCTTAGATTTCTCCAGATCTGTCATTATTTTGTCTACATTATCCTCCGAAGCGTGGATCAATGCAGCCCCTGATCTAATAGTGAATCTAGGATCTCGGTCTGTTCCATATACAATGGTCGTATTTGTTATCATCTTCCCGGACAGACCCCCTGTTTCAACCTTCTTTTCAGTTCTTTTCACTATCCTCTTTCTTTCTTTGTCATAGAAGATAGTATTAAAATCGGGGACTTCTTCCCCTATCTTATGTTCGAAGGGGACCAGTCTAAGTGTGGGGGCCATAGACTGTCCAGGTGTGCTGACAGCAGGTACTTCTGGGTCCAAAACATCGAGCTTCCCCACATCCTAGGTCTGAATGTCAGTTGTGTCAGAGGCTGATTGTTCTGTCACTGTCTGGGTCAGCTTCATCCTCTCTACCTCCTATTTCTGAAGCTCCTCATCTAGCTTCCTTTTCCTTTCTTCTTCTTCAATTCTTGCATCTTCTTCTACTTTTCTGGCTGCCTCTTGTGCAGCTCTTCTTTTCTCTTCCTCTTCTCCCTTTACCCACCCTTCAGCTTCTTTGGCTAACCTTTGGGATTCTTCGTTTCTTTTCCTGGTTTCCTCATCGGCCTTTTCTTGTTCATCCTGCCCCTTCCCACCTTTGGTGGTGATCTTCTTTTTGAACCTTTTCCTCAAGGCTGTTATGTTCAATGCACTGCGGAAGATAGACTCTTCTCTGTCCCAATGGTGAGTGTATTCGAAATGGACATTGGCCTCTTTGTAGTGTTCAACAACCTTGTTGTGGGAGTAATTCCTGTGGAAGGGCATTTCACCAAAATGAAACTTATCCAACTCTTCCACGAACTCATCTTCCTTCTTTACTCTGGTAAACTTATAACTCCCCAACTTGAAAGGAAAAGGGGGATATGTAGCCTTCTTATGCTCAAATAAAAAGCTTCCTATGCCATCCAGGAAGACTTTCCTAACTTCCTCTTTATGAATGATATAGTCTGTGGCATATTTGGGCAGTAGAGAGGGTGCTCTAGAGCCTTCGAACATTCTGAAATAGAGCCCATCTTCAATCAAGTAATAATCTGCATATTCTTCAATTACCTGCAATGCCTCTTCTGACATGCAGTCACATTCTTTCATGAAAATAAGAGTATATAATGGCATGATAAAATGTTCACAGAACTCCTTGTAGTGATTGTGGTACTTATGAGCCCACAATGGCCTGTATGCGGAGTAAACAGGTATGCTTTCCCTATCCCAGATGCACCTTAGGCCGGGGAAAGGTTGATTGCATAGTATGCAATCAACGAGTATGGAACTCGTGTAAAATTATGACCTCTTTTGGGACACTCCTCCCAAAGCTGAGGCCATACAGGCTGAAAGACTATTCGACACTATGTTGGCCCAGTTGAAAATGATCCCCTGTGTCGCGACATAAAAAAATAATCGGCATCCACTCCAATTTGAATATTTTGCCATGAGCTCTTCCAAAAATTCTATTGAGCATTAAGGCGATGAACCTATATGGGGTCCTTAAGCTCGCGGTGTCATATTCCCCATCGGCCTGGTTCTAAAGTTTCTTCCAGGCATCAGTATTCTCTTAAGGGTCTCGACAAGGTCCATTCTGATGTTTCTCAGCCAATCTTCAGTTAGAAATATTTGTTCTTCTAGAAGGTGGTAGGCCAGAACTACATATCCTGGGCTATAGGCAGCATAGCCTTGTTTGTCAACATTCTCAAGGATCATAGTGGTTACATCTGCCCTAGGCATAATCCACCCAATCACTTCAGAGCATGGAAAGAGCTCTGGTCTTGTAGCAATCTTCATCAGTGAAGACCTTTCTATATTTGCGTATATGCCTTCTTCCTCAAAGCCTATATCAGGCACCTATTGGCGCGTGATCAACCTGTAGATGTCTCCCCACTAATACTCAGGCTCTACACCAGTTATGCACTTGGTGTCCTCATAAATATATTCAGTCTTGGTGATGATTTCAACATTGGGATCGTCTTCGACCATAGGGACCTTCTTCTTTTGACACTTCGACATTTTGAGTTCCGAATATTCCTTTCATATATGAAATTGTAATCATTAGGCCATTTTCGGATAAGTTGAAAAGATTGAGATAACAGTGTACAGTGTTTTACCTCATCTGTGTTTAACATGATGGAAGTTAATTAAATGAAGCAAATATGTGCACGCTAATACTTCTGTCTAATACTAAAAACGACTCCATCAATGAAACTCGAGTGGGAAACAAAATCTACATTAAAATGAAGAAACCTCGGGCTCTCTGTGGGCGCCATGATCATTGCACTACGTAGAATGACAAGAGGACTTATTCAATCCATTCAATGGGGCATTTCAGGAAAAACACTACCTATGTACCATCTACAGTCAATATAATGTTGTGCAGTGATACACTCCCCCATCCCAGCTCGGGCTCGAAACCGACCGTGAACCGGGTAGCTTCGAAACAGTAGGGTAAACGCGACATGGTTTCAGGATGCAGGAAACAAGAGAGGGGGAAACCAGTCCATCATTTCATAGGGAGGCCATGAAAAACCTTCCCCTAACGACCTATCATAAAATAGGGCAGACTGGTGCAGACAGCGTAACGGTCGTCTGCACCAATTTCCCCAACCACCAAGTGTAGGGTCGAAATCATAATGGCCGCGGAGGAAAAATATCCAGTGGGCCATAAAAACTCCCCACTGACAGTTACGCTACACGCCCCCAGCATATATACATGTAAACGATGGGGACCAAGGGAAAACGGTCATGAAAACCTAACCGTGGAACAATCATCCAAACGCTTGAACGGAATGGGATAATGCATACAAGAGCCTACCTGGAATGGTTGTACGACTGGCGAGAGGAGGACTGTTAAGCTTCCATGGTTGAGCCACTTGGGAACGAGGGTACAACGAAAACAGGGGTCCTGGCGAGCTCGAGCGAATGACAATGCACAAAAACAACAGTGCACGACAGTCCAAAATAGCAATATAATAATCAACACTCGACCCCATATATATATATGGTCAACCATAAGCGGCGGGAGAAATATCAGATGGTGAAAACACAAGGATCGGAGGTCACAAGAACGTCTCTTCCACAATGTCAGGTGGTAAAAGAACTAAGAGAACTGTCTAGATATCCAGGAGAATTCAATAACACGTCGGAGCTCGCAAGACTAAACGTCGGAGCGATAGCGGGATAAGGAGCCGCAACGACGGAAACATAAAGGACATCACATTCCGCAATAGGAAAAATCTAAATCAGAGGTAAAATCAACTAAATGACTGGAAAGATAATGTTTTTTGCAGCCACAATGGCGGAAGCCCAAAACTTAAGGATCAACGAAACAACAACGTGGGTTTGAAAAGTCAATGCAACCATCAGGAGACTTCGTAGTCTACCATCCACAACTGTGTAGAATGTAGAAACAAATTGTGCCGAGGTGAATCCAAAAGTCATCCGATTGAGACAAAATGCATCGGAGAAAAATATCGAAGTTAAAGCTTATTACTTCTCCACAACGATGGGAGCGCAAGTAAATAAAATTTCGACTCAAGCACTCAAAAAATGCATTCAAAGGCAATGGTAAGATTAAAGAAATGGTGGATCATTTCTAGCATTAGGAAAAGTCTTTCTGAAGAATCATTAAACCAAATCAAAACAAGGAAAACAAACCAATATAAGCAAAAGGAGGGTCCCGAAATTTTTTGAATTTTGGGAAAATGTTGCAACTGCAACACCATCATTAGTCAACATTAGAAAATATTATCGATATATTAGACACAAATTATAAAAAATAAATTGAACAATCTATAATGACCTGGAATCCTCTCTATCTTTATTGGAACCATTTATTCATTTACCAAAAATGTACAATTGATTGATCCAGTGCTAGCCACACGAGAAGATCCAAGAAATGCTTCCACATCTCTATCTACCCCTGCATCCACCCCTTCTTTTGCAGCATCTATTGTGGGTGGGGAAACATCGGCTGCACCCTCTGCTATCTTCGACGGTGTCGCAGAGCATGTTTCTGATTGTTCAGTGGACAATATGGGAGCAATATGTGGTGTACATGGAGTGGTTTGGTCACTAGGACCAACATTGTCTTAACCACCACTGATAATCTCCATAGCGCGTTGTAAATTCAAACCATTGTATTATAAGTTCAACAACATATAAAATCAAATATTATAATGTTTTTATAAATGAATTTACATTTGTATTCGATAACTCACGTCCACTTGTTTACGTTGCTGTAACAACAATTGAATCCTTTGTTTGAGCCCTTTTGTCAGTGGAACTACCAATGTCAGCCGAATCAGTTCCTCATTTTGGTTTTCCCTTGTCCTTTGTAGCACCCTCAATGGGTCTACAGACTCTCTAATTTAACTACCTCTCATCAACCAATAGACCTCATTCTATACAGCATTTTGAGACGTTGTTTGATAAACGAAATCCCCTATCTGCAATTGAAATGTATAAAAAAATGCTTAGTCTTTGAAAATATAGTGTCTGCAAATAATTATATTAGGGATTACATCTAGGATTGCCTGACGCCTAGATGAGCGCGTGGTCTGATCAACAGATGGGGATTTACCTCGATCAGCCACTTGCAAAAAAAGTAGAGAACATTATCACAATGAACGCAATATGTATAAGCTAACAAATACAAAACAAAAATAAACACTATGCTACATGTTTTATATGTGTACATTTTTGAAGTATTTAGAATGTGGAATTACATTTAGGTTTACTGGTTGCCTCGAGGCTCCAGTCATCTAATCAACAGCTGGGGAATTTCCCCAGTCAATTTGCAAAAAAGGTAGACAACATTACCATAATGAACACAACCATAAAAACAAAAGAATACATAACAAAATAAACATAATGCGTCATTATATACATTTTTATGATTTTAAAGTATTTGAAATGGAGAATTACATTCATGTTTGGTTGTTGCCCTGATGCTGTAGTCGACTGATCAATAGCCGGTTGGATTCCCTAATCAACACTCTACATGGAAAATAGATAATATTATATAAACGAACCTAATATACTAATGAAAATACATAACAACGTATATGTATGTCCATCCTAAATTTAATATTACATTGGCAATATCGATGTATAACTGCTACTTTGACTCGGGTCGACAAACATCTATGGAGATGGAGGTGCCCCTGAGAGAACCATGCATCAAGAACATACTAAAAGTTACATAAGGAAACATGAAAAGTAGATAATTTCAATTATATGCTAACAAAAATTTCTATAGATGTTAAAATAATTAATAAAGGGGTGGTTAAATTGTTTGTTGTACCACAACCATACTAACATTGTTTGTATCCACATGATTCAAATTGTAATCAATAAACAATTCTTCGCCAAAAGCTATTGATTTAATTGCACATACAAAGACATGGTTTCCTTCGCGTGAATCGAATATGCAATTGGGTTGCTTTAATGTAGACCCTTTTTGTGTACTGTTTATAAACCCCGCAATATTACCGGTTGTTTTTGGCCTTCCATCCATGTACATTGTTACTCCTTTATTTTGAGATTTGTCTTTTAGTTGTATATAATTCGTTAGCAACCCATATCTACGCATAATTTGTGTATATTGGACCAGGCGCATCCAATCACTGTAGTTGTAACAGGGTCCAACATACTCCATCAATTCTGTACATCTACCGTATCCAACCTTTATGTCGTCCATGCAAAACAAACCCAATCCATGTAATGAGGACAGTGCAATTCTATATATCCACTCATTCACACAAAAATCAGTGTTTACTTTAGGAAGATCGCTAGGCACCCATTGTTTCACTAGGTGTTGGTACCTTAAGGGCACATCGATGTCTCCCACTATCTCATCATCATAGGAACATGACCCCCCTCCTTAGAGAAAAAAATTCATGCGTTTGTCAAATTTTCTTCTGATCTTCTGACATCTAGTTGATCTAGCCCATGTAGACCTACTGGATGTCTCTGTTTCCTCTAGCCTTCCCAAACTCCCTTCGCTGGAGGAAGACAGGTCTGACAAATACCTGCTTCGTTTTACCTGCACCATGGCCAAAAAAAAAATTGGCATAAGAATAGCAAAATACCAGCAAAAAAACGTAGAAAGACTTATAAGAAAAAAACTTGGAAAGACTTGTAAGCCAAAAAATTGTTAAAGAAAATATTGTCAAGAATGAGTTTGGTTAATGGGTGTGCGCATTTGGTAGCCCTAAAAATTCCAATGTATGCCCCTTTTTTAGTTACATACAAGTCTCCATTCTAACTTATTGCTTGCATTTCCTTTTTCTAACATGAATTGGGTAGGCTTCATAAGCTTCATATGTATGCTTGTGGCCATTGTACTTTATCCTTTCAACGTTGTCAAGCCTTAGACGATATGTTATGCATATGCATCACATATAACACTAGAATTTATGCCAATATATGTCTATACAAAACATAGAGGTTCTCCTTTAATGGACTATCTCCTTCAAAGAATATATCTCCTTTAACTGGTTTTTAGTTTTCCCATGAATGATTTTGTGATGTTGTAGATGATTATCCATTTTACCTAATATGTTTTATGATATTTTCCATGTTTTCTAGGGTGCACATACTTGTTGTTTATGGCTTCTTTTGCTTGAAAGTTGAACTGCCTAAAAGTGCACAGATCTCATCGAGGACCCTTTAAGAGTCATAATAACAACTATTGTTATAGGATTTTATTCTCCAAATGAAACACCAAAACCATACTTATCGGTTAATATTTGTGTAGGGGTGTTTTTCTGATCTCTCCCATAATTAATGATACTAATGGGATTGTATGCAAAAATTTATGTATGCCCTAAGAATTCTTATGTATGCCCCTCTTTTAGTTACATACAATTCTCCATTCTCACTTATTGCTTACATTTCCTTTTCCTAACATTTCCTTTTCCTTTTACTGGCCTACCCGCTTTTCAACAATAATAGTTGTAGATTTAATCAAGTGTTTTTCTACCGAGGTGGCTGAGTCAACCGAGTTGACCCCCAACTGAGCTGACTTGGCCTTTGAAATGATTGGAGTGACAATTTTGGTACTGAACCAAGAAAATCAGGGTATGATTGAATGGATTGATAACAAAATGGTCAATTCATCCCAATCCATACTAAATTGACCAAGTGAATGTGGGAATGCATAGGTCATACACATGACACATAAATTCAAAAAAAAAATAACCTAGAAATATAAACATCTAGACTCTAAACCTACTTCATTGTCGAGTCAATTAGCTTTGTAGGATTCCTATACATCATAACACTATTTGGAGTAAAACACAACTTGCTTTGTAGGCCCTAGATGCCACCCATGTGCACAATAGTCAATCTATAAAGCAACCCCCAAATACAAAAAAGTTCTTCACAAAATAGTGCATGAACCATGTGAACAACCTTCCAAGTGGACCAGCTCAATGAGTAACCTCCAAGCATGTAATATCTCTCATGAAATGGTGTATAAAATAGTGTAAGCATGCTTCAAATGATCACTTTCTCCTTTGGTAGGGCTGAACACTGCCCTTATGCATGTGTCTCCAAGGGTGAATGTTCCTCAAATAATGAGAGAAGGCCTTCCTCTAACAATAAACTAGTACACCAAGGTGAATTGGCCCTATTTACGGCTTCCATAACAAACTTGGTATTTTCAATGTCACACTAGGAGCAATGTTGGGTAGTCATATGGGCATAAACAACTCTAGAATCAAGTATGAGCATCAAAGGGACAAATTTGAGCACTTTACAGTAATGGAAAAATAATGATGTTGAGTTCTTGGAGATCCTCTAGAGTGGATGTTTTAACCTCTGTGCAACTCTAAAGTGCATAATCCAACACTTCAGAGGCATATTTCCTAGTGGTAACCTACAACAATCATATATATATATCTATATCTATATCTATATATATAT
>LPNX010213807.1:172774-182774 GCA_001517045.1 Pseudotsuga menziesii
ATGTATGAGTTTGAGCAAACATTTACATCCACTCTATAGGATCTCCAGAGAACTAACATCATTATTTTTCCATTAGTATAAAGGAGATGTACTAGAATATTTGCCTGTACTTGTTTATTTTGTTGTTTAGTTGAACCTAAATGAGAAACAAAGAGGAGCACTAAGAAAGCTACAACACTTTTCGTGCGGTTCAATGTGCGCGCATGTCAAAGTGTTGTAGCTTGCTTAGTCTCCTCTCTATTTCGTTCAACTTCTTCGTGAAATCAACAAGTCCTCGCAAATCTTCTAGTACAATTCCTTTATAGTAATGGACAAATAATGATGTTGAGTTTTTTGAGATCCTGTAGAGTGGATGTTTTAACCTCTGTGCTACTCTGAAGTTCATAAGCCAGCACTTCAGAGGCATATTTCCCAGTGTTAACCTACAAGAATCATATATATATATATATATATATATATATATATATATATAATCCATGGTGGTGAAGAGCGGACATTTCCAAATTTGATACTTGGCACGTTTAGGAATGAAAAGAATGCTTTAAATACATTTATATCAGTCTGTAATATTTGTTGATTCTAAAGCTGATGATGAAGAACAAACTTGGTATTTTCAATGTCACACTAGGAGCATTGTTGGGCCGTCCTATGGGCATAAACAACTCTAGAATCAAGTGTGAGCATCAAAGGGACAAATTTGAGCACTTTGGGAGCATTCTGAAGGTCACAACACAGTAAAGCATCTCAAATCAGCTATAATTAGGCCAACTTTCAGATCTAGGCAAATTGTAGCAATAAAATATGATGATCAATGGTAATAGGAGGTGGTCTTTGCAATTCTGGCTGTGAAAATGAGAAATCTGTGGGTGAAAGTAACCCTAAAATCTCATGCATATGCCTTATAGCAGCATCCACATGAATTCTGGGCACAAACAAACCTTTTTCACAGTAAAAAAGGGTATGAAGCAACCATGATTTCACCATCTTGGGCACCCTTGTGCACTTATCCATCACTGAACAGGGGTATCTCTAAATCTGGGCCAAATTGGATGGTTAAAAGGAATTTCTAGGCATGAATAGCCCTATGAAATGTGACGAACAATGGAAAAATAGGCTTTGAGAAAGCCATTGAATATGCTAATGCTTGGATTACCAACATGAGAGAAAACCATTGAATATGCTAATGGTTGGACTATAATAGACCACCTTGGTTGGACACTAATGCAAACCCGTGAATGAGTTTGAGCCAACATTTACATCCACTCTACAGGATCTCCGGAGAACTAACATCATTATTTTTCCATTAGTATAAAGGAGATGTACTATAATATTTTCCTGTACTTGTTGATTTTACTATTTAGTTGAACCTAAATGAGAAACAAAGAGGAGCACTAAGCAAGCTACAACACTTTTCATGCGCGTCAATGTGCATGCGCGTCAAAGTATTGTAGCTTGCTTAGTCTCTTCCCTATTTCATTCAACTTCTCTATGAAATCAACAAGTCCTCTCAAATCTTCTAGTACAATTCCTTTACAGTAATGGACAAATAATGATGTTGAGTTCTTCGAGATCCTGTAGAGTGGATGTTTTAACCCCTGTGCTATTCTGAAGTGCATAAGCTAGCACTTCAGACGCATATTTCCTAGTGGTAACCTACAACAATCATATATATATATCTAATCCATGGTGGTGAAGAGCGGACATTTCCAGATTTGCTACTTGGCACGTTCAGGAATGAAAAGAATGTTTTAAATACATTTATATCAGTATGTAATATTTGTTGATTCTAAAGCTGGTGATGAAGAACATACATGGCATTTTCAATGTCACACTAGGAGGAATGTTGGGCAGTCCTATGGGCATAAACAACTCTAGAATTAAGTATGAGCATCAAAGGGAAAAATTTGAGCACTTTGGGAGCATTCTGAAGGTCACAACAAATAGTAAAGCATCTCAAATTGGCTATAATTAGGCCAACTTTCATATCTAGGCACATTGCAGCAATAAAAGATGATGATCAATGGCAATAGGAGGCGGTCTTTGCAATTCTGGCTATGAAAATGAGAAATATGTGGGTGAAACCAACCCTAAAATCTCATTCATATGCCTTATAGCAGCATCCACATGAATTCTGGGCACAAACAAACCTGTTTGTTAGTAAAAAAGGGTATGAAGCAACCCTATTTCACCATCTTGGGCACCCTTGTGCACTTATCCATCATCGAACAGGCGCACCTCTAAATCTAGGCCAAATTGGAGGGTTAAAAGGCAGTTTTGGGCATGAATGGCCCTATGAAAAGTGACGAACAATGAAAAAACATGCTTTGAGAAAGCCATTGAATATGCTAATGCTTGGATTACCAACATGAGGGAAATCCATTGAATATGCTAATGCTTGGAATATAATAGACCACCTTGGTTGGACACTAATGCAAACCTGTGTATGAGTTTGAGCCAACATTTACATCCACTCTACAGGATCTCTAGAGAACTAACATCATTATTTTTCCATTAGTATAAAGGAGATGTACTAGGATATTTTCCTATACTTGTTGATTTTACTATTTATTTAAACCTAAATGAGAAACAAAGAGGAGCACAAAGCAAGCTACAACACTTTTTTGTGCGCGTCAATGTGCACGCGCATCAAAGTGTTGTAGCTTTCTTAGTCTCCTCTCTGTTTCGTTCAACTTCTCCATGAAATCAACAAGTCATCGCAAATCTTCTAGTACAATTCCTTTATAGTAATGGACAAATAATGATGTTGAGTTCTTGTAGATCCTTTAGAGTGGATGTTTTAACCTCTGTGCTACTCTAAAGTGCATAAGCCAGCACTTCAGATGCATATTTCCCAATGGTAACCTACAACAATCATATATATATATATATAATCCATGGTGGTGATGAACGGACATTTCCAGATCTGCTACTTGGCATGTTCAGGAATGAAAAGAATGTTTTAAATACATTCATTATCATTATGTAATATTTGCTGATTCTAAAGCTAACCAACTGTCTAAAACACAAATGTCATCTTATCATGTTAATTATAAGAGGGACAAAAAAAAATCAGACACGGTGAAAATTGACATAAAATGTTCAAATAAAAAATAGAGGACATCAAAATACCTAGTACTTGCTTCAAGACCCAAAGCATACACCATAAGGTTCATGATTTTCCATTATTGGAAAAGTATTACCTAACCCAATTTCTAGTCAACTAAGCAGCTCATGGTCGAATCATGATATTGCAGCAGTCTACATACACCCTCCACTTGAATGATGTTAGGATTGCCAAGAATTAACATCATTCAAGTGAAGGATGTATGCAGACTGTTCTAGACATTATATCTCTACTCATTTGATTTCCTACAAAGTGTTGTAGCTTGCTTAGTGCTCCTCTCTATTCATCATTTACATTCATCATCATGGTGAAATCAACAAGTCCAGGAAAATCTTCTAGTACATCGCCTTTACATTCATGGACAAATAATGATGTTGAGTTCTTGGAGATCTTGTAGAGTGGATGTTTTAACCTCTTCACTGCTACTCTGTAGTGCATAAGCCAGCACTTCAGAGGCATATTTCCCAGTGGTAACCTACAATAATCATATATATATAATGCATGGTGATGAAGAGCGAACATTTCCAGATCTGCTACTTAGCACGTTCAGGAATGAAAAGAATGTTTTAAATGCATTTATATTAGTTTGTAATATTTGTTGACTTATTCCTTTTAGCTTGTCTTGATGATGCTTTTTTTCCCATTTTAATTTTCAACCCTAAGGTGAAAATTGGGATAAAATCATCAAATAAAAAATTGGAGATCAAAAAACCTAGTACTTGCTTCAAGACCCAAACATCATTCAAGTGAAATGTTTTCTCTTCACGACCATGGATTATATATATATGATTAGAAAGAACCAAGAGGCTCTTAAATTAGCACAAATCAAAAGGCTCTTAAATTAACTCTATCATGCCTTCCTCAATGATTTGATGAAACCAAGGGATTGGAAAAAGGGCAAGGAAACGTCAAATATCACTCACACCAAGGAATAATTCTAAAGCTAACCAACTATCTACACCACAAAGGTCATCTAAAGACATTATATCTCTACTCATTCGATTTACTACAAAGTGTTGTAGCTTGCTTAGTGCTCCTTAGAAATTAGGATGTTAAATTTCAACCTTAGGATGCCAATCTCCACTATTTTTGGACCCATAAGAGTGATGGAATATCAATTGATATTAGTGATCAAGTAATTTTTTCTTCCAGGGGAAAATATCAGTTCCTTATTATTTCATTGAAATCAAAGATAACTTAGTTACAACTTCATCTATTGCTAAGCACATGGAATAGATACAGCTGTGTTCATCATCAGCAAACAAATGACAATTGATCAGCTTCACAGGAATACTGGACAAACCTTCAAAGGTAACACCTATAATCTAGGAATATTGACTACATCCACATCACTAACCTTCAATAGATAGAGAATTCATGTATAATACTGAAGTAGCTAATCCATAGAAGCAATAAACAAGAGAGATCACTAATATGAGGGGATCATCCACCTCAATCATCCAAAGGATGTCAATAGCAATAGCACATAAAAGACTCAAGTGCTAAGGGCTAGAAAAGCTAGAAAGTGCCCTGATAAGTGCATTCACCATCAGTGAATTCAATAAACTGAAAATGGCCCGAGGCTAAGGTTAATGCTTCTTTGGATAAGCTATCAGCCTTAGTATTGTGTTCTTTGAATATGTGAACTGCTTTTAGATGGATGAGGTAAGGTTAAAATGATAGAGCTGAAGTTGTTCCCTGATAGTGATCAAGTAACTAGCAAGTATTGGATGCATACACTAGCAAATATGTGGTATAAACATCAATACATCCCTAAACTAAGACTGTCATTGAGATAATGTACACATACCAATAATAATAATGTTGATAGTACGTCGAGCTAGGTGAGGCGTGCAAGCAATGCATGTAGTGGAAGATGTAGGTACAATAATCAAAATAGTTTATTTAGTCAAACTTATTACCTTTGTTTTTTGCGTTGACTTAGCCACTTTCAATTCACTAACACTAAAATAGCTAATAAGTGTTGGCTAATAATGGGGACGACTCATGGTATTATGTTTCATGGGGTTGCAACATCACAAACTTGTGAGGCATAATACCACGAGTCGTCACTGTTGCTTGGCTGAACACTTGTTATCTTTTGTGAGATATAGTTCATGTGGATAGAGTTATTGAACTCTGTCCTCATGGACAATTTCTTTCTAATATAAGGTTTCTATAATAAAACAACTTAAAGAAGAAATCCATAACATTTGGCAGAATTCTGGAAAACCCCTGTTGTCGCTACAATTTGGAAATATTGGGTTAGGTTCGAGTTTATTTCTAACCAAGGGATTTTATAATAATCTTCAATGATATTCTCTAAACCTCCCTTAAGCATCGCATTTGGGTAGAGTTGTCTTAATAGCTTATTTGGGAACCAGTTGCTGAGATAAATCACATAAAAACAATCAAACCAATTTGAATGCAAACCAAAATGTAATGGGTTTGTCCACTAATTGTAACGCTCAAACTGGCCAGACTTCACAATCCATATCAGCCAATATGGGTCAAATGCGGGTTAGCTAAAACTGTCAAATTGGGTCTGTCATCAGCTGATCAATGTAAATGCATGCACAGCGAAGAAAACCCCCATGTTTGAAAGCTGATAAGGACAGATTGAAGTTGGTGAAGAAGCAAGCAGTATAGACAGAGACCCTTTGGGTTGTTAGTTATGAAAGAAACCATTCTTCTAATATATTACCTCATCCAAAGAATCTGAATTAGATGGTCCATATTGTTGAGATTCTGATGAGGAATATTTTGTAGGAAAACCCTTGTTTGATGATGAGATGGAAAATGCATGCATTTATCCATTTCATGAAGAGTTGGATGTTATATTTGAAATCAATAATCATAGTTTTGGGGGCCCCGTATATGATTCATCTAGTGAAGAATCTAATGAGGAACCTAAATGTTTGGAACCTATAGAGCAACCAAGCCTCCACTCTACGGGATCTCCAGGATCTAACATCATTATATCTATATTCATTCAATTTCCTAAAAAGTGTTGTAGCTTGCTTAGTGCTCCTCTGTGTTTGTCATTTAGGTTCAACTTAACAGTGAAATCAACAAGTCAAGGCAAATATTTCTAGTACATCTCCTTGGTCTATTATATTCCAAGCATTAGCATATTCAATGGCTTTCACTCATGTTGGTAATCCATGTGTTTCCCCTGTCCAGTTTGGAATACACAGCAAACATCATGGAGACATTATGAGACTTTGCTGCTAATCTATGGCTTGGATTCGGATGTTCACTCTCTTTTTTTTACAGTATTGATTTCTATGTTTGTGAACTGTTGGATGATAGTTTTGTTACTATTCTGCTGACTATATGGGCTATGTTAGCTTGTCATTCTCATGGAATGAACTTGGTACCATGAAATTGTTCTCTGTTTCTTTTTTTGTGGATAGATGGGGTGATTTATCATCCGATGAATGGGATTGGGCAGTGTTTATAGACTTTTGTTTTGTACGGGATCTTAACTATGGTTACAAATATGCATTGCATATCTACAAAATGTAATTTTGTCTCTCTACGGATGAAATAAAATTATGCTTTTTTTCTTTGAAAAAAAAAACATCATAGCATTATATGAGCCATACGTTTTGATGAAATTTCCCTAGAAGAAGCAGGATTATGAGCATGTTGTTTACTTAATTACGAGCATATTGATCGAGCCATGTTCTAAGACAACACTCATTAACTAACTCTTCTAAGGCCAAAAGTCCAGGCTCCGGTTCCACATGTTAAGGAACGGAATGACCAATAGGAATGTTGATGGTAAACCCCAACCCGAGTTATTGGGAAACGAGTTTATGAGTTTGAGGTGCCATAGCAGCTTTCCAAAGTGAGCAGTTGATGGTATCAAATTATATAGCATAGGATCCCCTCCCCGTTAAGGAAATTCAATATTGGACCACTACTTTTTGAGATCGACAAAAAGGAGCAAACATCACAGCGCGCACAAAAAACCCTTGTCACAGGATGCCCAAAAACCCTTGTCACAGCATGCCCCAAAAAAGGAGGTCATGATGCTTACCCATTGAGCCATGAGCTCCAAATCCAAACCGTCAACTCCAAAATGTGAACTGTGTGCTCCAAATTTGAACCGTCAGCTCCAATTCTCAACCGTCAGCTCCAATTATCAACTGTGAGCTCCAATTATCAACCGTGAGCTCCAATTCTAAACCCTGAGCTCCAATTATCAACCGTGAGCTCCAATTTTGAACCCTGAGCTCCACCATACCTACTCCCAAATTCACAAAAACCTCCAAATTGAACTGTCCAAAACGAGTCATGACAATGTCCAAATACACTATTCATTTTTTATTATATATTATATGTATTTTATTTTTATTATATATTATTTTATATTATATGTATTTTATTTTTATTATATATTATTTTATATTATATGTATTTTATTTTTATTATATGTTATTTTATATTATATAAATTGCCATAATATTATTTTTTCATTAGGTATAGTATTTTTAACTTAGCTATATGTATTTTTAGTATATGTATTTTTAACTTAGGAATAGTATTTTTTATTATAATATGATGACGATGATGGCGATCTCAACTAATCCCTACAATGAAACCCCTAAAGATGAAGATGATGATGGTGATATCAGGTAATCCCTACAATATCACTTAATCATTATCGTTATGTTGATCATCATCATGATCATTATCATCATCATCGTCGTCGTCATCATCATCATTGTCGTCATCATCTTCAACATCATGGTCTTCATTATCATGACCCTCATCATCATCATCATTGTCGTCGTCGTCGTCTTCATCATCATAATGATGGTAATGGTGATGATGATGGCGATGATGATGATGGAAATGATCACCATCATCACCATCATCATCACCATCATCTCCTTCTTCAACATCATTATCTTCATTATCAGGACCCTCATCATCTTCATCATCATCATCAACGTCATCGTCATCATCATTGTCATCTTCATCATTGTCGTCATGACCCTCATCGTCATACTCATGATGATGATGGTGATGGCGATGGTGACTACGATGATGATGATGATGATGATGGAAATTCTGATGATCACCATCATCTTCATCAACGTCATCGTCATCATAAGTAAAACTTAGTTTACTTCAAATATTAATTTTCCAAAAAAAAAGCATAATACTGGCAAACCTAATTTCAATCAAAAAGTGATGAGAAGGAAATTGTTTGAATATATAGCCAATAAAACGAAAGGAATTTTTTGTATCCTTGAAATAATTCTTATATCTAATAGATTCCTCAACTTCTAGAACTATGGGTCCCAAATATATGTTCAATAGAGAGATGCAAACCTAGGAGGAAAAAAACATCCTAACTTGAATAAAGAACCTTCACATTAATGAGGGAAGAACCATCTACATAACGACACATCCCTATCTTGGATAAATGAAAATATATCTTTGAAGGATGATTGAAAAGTTCAGCATGTGAGCATGTGAGCATGGTGATGATGATGATGATGATGATGATGTTGATGATGATTATGATTATGATGTTCATGTCGATGATGACAATGATGATGATGTTGTTGATGATGATGATGATGTTGATGATGTTGTTGATGATGGTGATGATGTTGATGACGACGATGACAATGATGATGATGATGATCCTGATGATGATGATTATGATTCTGGTGATGATGATGATGATGATATTGATGATGATGATGATGATTATCATCATCATGAGGATGAGGATGATAATGATGACGATGATGATGAAGATGATAATGATGATGATGATGATGATGATGATGTTGATGATGATGATGATGATGATTATGATGTTGATGTTGATGATGACAATGATGATGATCATCATCATGAGGATGATGATGATAATGATGACTATGATGATGAAGATGATGTTGATGCTGATGGTGATGATTATGATGTTGATGAAGACGATTGATCCGTAGGACCTCAAATTTAGTGCATTAAAAGTTTGTTGTAAAAGAATGCGTGCAATAGGTTAATTAAAGGAACAGCATTAACAGAAATTAAATGCTCAGAATAGGAATGAAAAAACACAACACTGATGGAAAGATACAAGGAATAAAGCACAGAAACAGAGTCACAATCAGAAGTTGATAACGGAGTTCACCCCCTCCACTGGGCTACATCTCCGGGTCCCTCTCCAATAGGAACCGATCCAATTAAAGGATCTTAAAATGGTACAAATGGTTCTGGACTCTGCAAATCAGTTTCAGCAGTATGGACAAAAGTCTCCAAGACCTCTTCTCTAGACCAATACAAATTGGCCTTCAAAAGCAAAGAAAAGCCAGCTAAAACAGAGAAGACAATCGACTCTTTACAATCACATCAACTAGACATTAACAGTAAAGTCTTCAAGACCTCCTCTCTGAAAGTTACAAAACTAGACTTCAACAGGCAAAAGAAGCCAAGTATAACTAAGAGTAGTCGACTTTTACAGGAAAAAGCATGTGGATAGCTTTACAGTAAAATGCTCTCCAAGCCTGCGTTCTCCGAAACTGCCGCCCCCCTACAGCAAACCTTTTTTCTCCTTTATACTTATTTTTGTCGTTACAATGAGCAAAAACGTTCAAAGAAATGTGACTGTTCATCTCCTTCTGCCAAAATTCCCAGGCCGTTCATCTCCCTATCGATGTTACCAGCATACGACATCAAGATTCAGCAAAAACCGTTCTGAAATGTCCTGCGCAAACGCATTGCGGAAGTTTGAGTAAGACGTTTTTGGTATCCGGGCTTCCACAGTGGCGGAAGAGGATCAGCAACGGGCTCCGATATTTTACTTTGATGAGCTCGGTCTCAATCGGTTATCGGCTGGTTTTCAAGTCG
>LPNX010213807.1:187774-215296 GCA_001517045.1 Pseudotsuga menziesii
TGAAATTGCCTTCATTGTATTGGTCTAGATACATCATACATTGTTATGTCATTCCATAACTTCAGTAGCTCATAAATAAGAGGTTCGATGTATGCATTCATATCTTTGACTTGGAACTTACTTGATTCATAATTTGAAGTACATATAAAATATATCATTATGAGAACCATTAAGATATATAAACCATGCAGAAGAGTAAAATAATAGATATATATATATATGAAATTAAGATACATATTATGACAAATGAGATGCTACAACTACATTATAAATAAAACAGTTTTCGTCAATAAAACCTGGAATAATCATCGACAACATTATGTGCTCCCTCTTTATTGAAAACCATGGAGGAATGTTATTGTGGATACAAAAAATAGGCCACACCGTGTAAATGGATTTCATCTGTGCAAATGGATTAACACCATCTGCTGCCAAAGAAATCCTAAGATTACGTGGTTCTTCTTTAAAGTGAGGCCACTTTTCCTCCATATCTCTAAAAGCGGTACCATCTACAAGCATTCGGATAACATCATCTTCACTTCTGTTCCTGGCATGGTAATCCATAAATTGTGCTATGTTTTTGCACCCGAACAGTCATTACAAATGTGGAATGATAGGGATATAACGAAGAACCTTTTGAGGCACCTTTTTTGGAGCCTTCATAAAGGGGTTCATATGCCTTATCGAAAAGAGGTATATCATGAACATCATCAAAGTCATCATCATTTTCATTATCAACATCATCATCATCATCCATTCTAATGTTAAATGAATCATGGATAAATGTATTTGTACCATCATATTCAATTACATCATCGGCATGATCATCTTGTTCAATATGATTATTCACGTGTTCTCCATTAAACATACACACTCCATGATCCTAATCCTGAACTTGTTCTGAAATCAATTCCTCCAGACGACATGTTATAGGGTGTCTTTCCTTTAATATAAATACATCGAAACATCAATAGATATACATTAATATATGAAGAAAAAAAATAATACATACAATTACCAAAAAAAATGAATATAATAAACTTTATAATGCTAAACCTACAAATGGACGATATTCATTCCCCCCCTCAGTGTGTCCATGTTCCTTGCAATTTTTTTTGGCTATTGAGATCAATATTATTCTCCTCTTAAATCCCCTGCATTGAGTACACAGACAATAACATTTTACATCACCCCTTCGTTTCACTGCATCCCATAGTCTAGCAAGCAGTTGTTGGTTGTCTTCATTTGGATCCGGAATATTTAATCTATTTGACATTTTGTCACAAACTTCATTAATGAATATAACCAGTTGTCTTAAAAATTCAAGTTCCACGCATCAACCATGCATCAACATTTTGTCAAACGGAGAGAAGTCAAAGAATAAAAAATTCTTGGCAAACTATCTATCAAAGAAAAAACAATTCCCACAACCGCCCGTTGAAGAATAAAACAATCCCTAAAAACGTCTGTCGAGGAACAAATAATTTTTGCAAATCGTTTCTCGCTTCTACAACAAACATGTCGAAATGTTTAAAACAATTTATATTTATAATGGACATGCATCGGATACTCGACACCTTGAACATAGTTACCGTTGAAAATATGGAACCATAAATTTAAAATCATGTAAACCTTGAATTTAAAAAAAAAAAAAAACTATACAGCTCGTTGGATATCCGACGCGCAGGGGTCGGATAACCGACACTATTGGGTTCATAGACCATCGAAGATCCGACACTGAAGTGTCAGTTATCTGACACTCTATGGGTCAGATATCTAACACCTTTGTGTCGAATATTCGACGGCAATATAAATATTTTTTTATCGGTATTCTTTTCAGTGATCGTTGTCCGACACATCCATGTGAAATGTCGGATGACGTCGGATTCTGACGTCAAATTTTGGGTTCAAATCCTATTGTATTATTAAGAAGAGGAGATTTTAGAGGGCTATCATGTATTATAAATTTCAAGAGCCTTTTTGGTTTGGAAGGAAGAATGACATAGAGAGCTCATTGAGTGCAGTTAATGAAGAGTTTTTCTTTTATAATAATTATAATTTAAACAACTCCCAAAAATTTATAATAACAAATTGGCTATAATCTAGAACAAGAAATCTTTTTATCACAATAAAAGTATTTAAACGATGCCATACAACAACTCACTTCTCTTTAATAACTGAATATAATCATCAAATGCTTTCAATCAAATTGAACCATCAAATATAGCGAGTAAAGAACTTCTAAAGGTTAAATGTAATGTATTGTTAGATACATGAGCAAAAGACATAATAAATGAAGAGAAAAGGGTATGAGATGGTAATACAGCAAAACATTCTAATAGTTCATATTTAAGTGACTCTTGTGTATCATAAAAGCACAATGGAGTCACATTCCAATCTATTAAAAGCCTCTTCAAAACTCATATGGAAGGTGAAGAGCTTGTAGTTTAAACATTATGTTTTTTGTAAAAATGAGCTCGAAACACGTACTCAAATAACAACATGTATTCAATACTGAAATGAGAGCACCATCTATTATAGTATCATATCAACATGGTCGCATTGTGGATGTGGATTGCTGTAACAGGGATTAGCAAATGCAACTTCTTCCTCTTATCAACCAATAAACACAACTTTTTTTTAACAAAACATCGAAATCATGTTCAAGTCGCACTTACATTAATTATTAATTATATGGCACAATACATTTTAAGTTCAATGTGACCTATTGTATTTCTCCCATCAAAACCCACATTCGTCGTATAAGAGTTGAGTTTGTGGAACAAATTTTGTATTATTTTTGTTGTTGGGATAATCATTTTATTGATATTGACACATTAAGATAACTATTATTAAACCAGTGTAAGAATAACAACACAACATTATTATTGCTTTTAATATTGTGGTTAATTATGATAAATATATTTTAAACATTAATAATCTAAATTTTATGAGATTTTTTTTATCTTATGTAATGGACCATTATAGATTTATTTGTTGAACAATTAAATTTTATAAACGTTGAAATTACTTTTTCCTACCCACGGTGAACCATAAACTCAATTAATAAAATTCTACTATGGATTTTAGTTGATAAGACTAAGTGAATTGATTATATTCAAGACTATTATTAAAGGATTATTTTTGTTTGGAAGTTATTTAAGGATCTTAATATGTTTTTTCCACTGTAATTATTAAATTTTATTTTGTTTTGGAAAATTTTACTTCAAAATTTATTTAAAAGATTAAGTCAATTTATTAGGTTGGAGAGTATTAATAATTTGATAATATTAATCCTTGATGTAGTGTAAGGATTCGACGATTTGTGCCGAAAGTTGGCAGCCTTCGCTACTTCCCCGCCAAATCATTTTTCCTAATCACGCCAAAATCCGGCTCCTTTTACCGCTTATGTTTGTCGGTAAGGATTGCTCCAGGGTCCGTTCCTTTAGCATCTAGAAAATTAGCAATTTTACAACCTTGAATGCATGGTGTGGGCGTCCTGCCCTAGCGTCAATTTCAAACTTCTAGAAACAACCATCGGCCTCTTGTTTTTCCTCTGTGACCTATCGAACAGAGTTCACTGTTTTTTTCCCGCTTCTTAGCCTGCTCGCTCGACAAGGAATGCCTTGCAGCAATGCAACGATCCCAAGCGATTGTCAAGGTATGAGGTGTATCCATCCCTTACCATTGCCTCGTCCAGCGAACAATGTGATGGGTCTACTTGAATATTGAACCACAAATGAGCTCGTACAATTACCGAAGTCAGTCAACATCACAGATTTGATGTAATGCAAAACCAACAAGGTCCTATGCGGCGAACCAGAGGGGACGAAACAGAGGATAGTGTCGTGCAGCTTGAGTTTTGCTAAGAATTGTGCGCTCTAGAATCATTTCTTGGGTTTTGAGAGAGTCTGAATCTCCAAGAAAATATGGATAAATCAATAGAAGATGTGGATGTGGATCATGATGCACACTCTTTTGTAGATGAGCAGAGTACCATGGAAAGATGGATATATGATGATCTATCGATTTTAGGTCAATCTATTATAAAAATCTTGCTTCTTGCTTCTTGCTTCTTGCTTCTGTACATACCGGAAAAGAATGTGGGAAAACTTAAGTTCCCGACTTCCCCATTCTATAGTGTGGAAAAGGAAGTGCGAAGAGGCAAGTCCGAAAATCGAAAACCCGAGAAGCTATAAGTTGAAATCATGAAAATTTGAGTTCTCGATTTCCGCATTCCACAATACGGAAAAGGATGTGTGGAGAGACAAGTCTGGAAATCGAAACCATGGGAAGCTATAAGTCGAAGTCATGAAAAGTTGAGTTTCCAGCTTCCGCATTCTGCAGTGTGGAAAGTGGAAAAACATAAACTCGGTTTTGGAAATGTTGAGTTTCTGACTTTTGCATTTCGTAGTTCGGAAAAGGAAGTGCAGAGAGAAAAGTATGGAAAGTGGAAGAGCATAAGCTCACTTTTGGAAACATTGAGTTTCTGGCTTCCACATTCCATAGGACGAAAAAGCATAAAGCAGGAAGGCAGCTGCAGAATGGCTGGTGCAAAAAGGTTAGTGTAGAAAGCATAGCATCTAAAAATCACTTTTTAAAAAAGCCACAAAGCCGCATTCCACTATTCGCATCTCAGATCAATGATTAGGGAAGATCTCGAAGGGTCAACGGTGCATAACAGTTAAGGCAGAAATCTAGGTGCAGAAAGATATTTTGAGGAATGTCACAGTCCGCAAATCCGCATCCTACCTTATATCTATGGTCAGGAAGAAACCCAACACAATATCAACAGCTCAGGGTGACTTCATAGATGGAGATGTCAAAGATCACGACTGGAAGGTTAAAAAGGTAAATTGATTAACGAGAATTAGTTTAGTTATTTTTAAGAGGAGCGATCAAAGAATGAAATGGCGCAATGGTGAAGAGATGCGTCTTAGCATGAGGGTATTTATTAATAGATTAATTGAAGGACAGAAGTTGTCTCTGTGATTGTGAATGAAAGAGTCGAAGAAGTGTATAGCAGACTAATAAATATCAGTCCAGGGTGGCAAGGTGGCACTAGGGCAAGCTACAAGTCTGCAAAGGGTGTTGTAGGATCCTTGTCTGTGGTAGCAGGAAGAAAACCAAGGTATCATAGCATCCTTATCTATGGTATCAGGAAGAGACCCAAGGTGGCGTAGCATCCTTGTCTGTGGTAGCAGGAAGAAACCAAGGGTGTTGTAGAATCCTTGTCTATGGTAGCAAGAAGAAACCCAAGGTTTTGTTGCATCCTTTCTATAGTATCTGATAAAACAATTTTGTAGATTCCTATTATTAATGAGTTTAAATTGGTGTTTTATTTTTGAGGTTTCCATGTTAAAATATGTGTCTTAGCTTGTTTGTTTCATTGTTTTTTTTAAGAAAAAGACAATACTAATTCACCCCCCCTCTTAGTATCGTATAATAATTGAACAACCTAGGTCGCTCCTTTTCCCTCTAAAAGTGTGACCCATCCCTAAAAAAACTTCATGCTCATCCAAGGTCCTCAGAGTGAGGAAAAAAAAGTTCCAAACATATGCGAATGAGTTTCTCTTATCCGTTGAATAGGTGTGACCTGGGTTGTGCATGTCTTCCTGATAGGTGTGATTGGGTCACATCTGTCCACCTGATAAGTGTGATATGGGTCACTCCTTTTCCCTAAAAAAGTGCGAACCAGACCCGAAAAATCTTCGAGCTTGTCCAAGGCCCCCAGAGTGAGGAAAACCAAAAAGTGCACCACTAAAAATGGCAGGTTTGATGAGAGCTCTTACCTACAAGTCACGTATCGACACATTGTCGGTCCAATCAGAATAAATCATCAATTGTGTTCTGGGACCCTCCACTCCAACTCAAAACTACACAATGAAAATGACAAGTGTCATGTGGTACCCTATTTATATGCCTCCATTTGGTCTAGTTTTTCTTCTGTGCACCACAGAATCATCTCGTGTCCATTTGTCATGTCGTTTACGCCACTGGGTTTAGTTTTTTGTCCTTTGTATTTTGAAGAGACCCATGTCTCGAGCTGCTCCCTTTGAATTTTTAGTCCATTTCTCGGAGTCATCACAATTATCATGCCACCACGCGAATCAAACCAAGAATGTACTGACATGTTCACAAGCCATCCACTCCATCCATACTACAAACTTGGCCTTATTTTACTGCCATTTGTTGTTTCACAAGGATGCCCCACTAGTGTTCCACAGTTATTCATATCATCCATTCTCCCAACACCGTCCCTTTTGGTACATAGAACACTTCCTCCTTGCTTGATTGACCATTATGGTGTTTCTATTAAGATATTTTCTGACTCCTAAAAGAATTAAAAGATTGTCCAACACGCTTTCTTCCTTTCACTCTTGTTAAATTATTTGAAAGGGAATCTATGTGGCCTCGTTTATATCATTTTTTAGACTACGTAGACTACTAAAAGAAAGGACCACCCTAGCACATTCCATCTAGGAATGCTTCCCTTTGTATTCTTTAATGCTTTTTTCGGCATTGGGACCGTAACTTACAAAAAATCTCATTATGGGTTGTCTTTAAGCTCCTTTCGAGCCCTTTCATCAAGAAAATATGTCCAAGCAAACTTAGTTTCGTTCATGCTCCAAAAATTATCTGAATGGCCATCCAATCAATATAGATTTAACCTTTTTCGACCCGATTGGACTACCTATGGTAAAGAAGTCTCTCTACCCCTTTTGGTTAGAATATCTCTCATGTGTACACTTTTATCCTTTTTCCCACTTAGGAGACTACTGTACCAAAAAGATACCATCATTCGATTCTTCTTCTTATTTTCAGACTCTCTAAAAATGAAAACTCCATCGAGGATTTACCCTCTCGAGCTCAATAAAATTCCATGAGATAGTTTCTTATTGAGCATACTTCTATCCCTTCTTCATGCTCTTTAAACTATGAAGAAGTCCCACAATGATGTCTCTAGGCGCCATCAAATATGATCTCACATTATGGAATCGTTTCCCCATTGGGTCACCTTTGTTCAAAATACTTTGTAATGAGTCTCATTTGGATCCCCTTGATATCACTAGTCTAGTTACATCCCCCAGTATGTCCCATTATAGTTATCTCCTTGGTTTCACAGCTATGTTCCCTTTCCCATGAGTCGGTATCATTTGTTTCTAAGTCATCCATGTCGTCATACTATGAACAATAGAAGTTTGAGTCCCCCGTACTCCCCTTCCCTTGTTCCCCATTAAGTGTCTCATTCCCCTGAATGTTCCACATATCTGGTTATCCCCCTCATGCTTCTATTAAGGAAAAATCATTTCCTTGATTAGTTGTACGTCTCCCTTTGTCGACGTCAGCATATCTATTCTAGAGGATAGACCCAGAGGTCCCAAATCCTGGTTTCATACACCTTATTATGTGTTCCTTGGACCACTTGAAAGGAGCCATTGGTGCATTCTGGGTTGGTTGTGTCTCACATGCTCGACTTCAGCTACACTATTGCACCATTTAGATTCATATAGGATATTGGTCTATTCATTATTTGGTCGAAGACCCCGGTTTTCACCTGAATCTAACACAATGGTGAGTCTATTTTTGGGACCCATATAGTCTCATGTCCCTTGTGATTTTTGGGTTGTGTTGGCGATAGTGTTAGGAAGCCCCTCAGTGTCATGTTTTCGTGTATCTTCAATGCTTGATGTTGTATATTGTACCACAAAGATTCCGACTTTCAATCATTGATTCCATCCAATTATGTACACCTCCAAATATAGCAAAGCATCAGTTGTGATGATATTACATTCCATGATAATTCCATTGTTCCTATGTATCAGTTCTTCAAATCATCATTTGTATTCAACCTTTGATTTAGGCCACCATTCACCAGTTGTATATGTATTGATCAACTCCCATGTTTCGATTCTTGATCCCAATTTTTTTTATTTTTGAGACATTGTTATGAGCATGGGTATGCCTGCCTCATCCATATACATGTCTGATATTATATGCACCTCATCCATTTTTTAGAAGTAATACAAACCAAAATCCACTATATTTCGAATGAGGAGACTCCACTCCTCTACAGTTCTCTCTAGTATCTCCACCCTTGTCACCATTTTCCCTTGATCCTATGATTTCTATTGACCATACGACGAGCTTATGCCTTCACTCATCAAGGGGAAATATGTTAATACTAAAAATTATCCACCTAACTCTCGATGGTCTAAAACATAGTCATACATCATAATCCCACCATTATTTTCTCCATTTTGACCTTCACAACTACATTCCCACTAAATATGGCATAAAAATTTATTATTCCTTCCCCATTCCTTCCCCATAAATGAAGAGATGTTGAGAATTTATTTTGATTAATCCCCATTCTCTCCAAAAACGACCAAAAAAACCCTAAAAAAGAGAATGGCTAAAAAAACCATAGATAAATACCATGGGAAAATACCTATGGACCATCCTATAAATACATTGTGAAGGACTCCCCCAAAACACTTTCTGTCAACTTTTTTCCATTTTCTCTCAATCACATCATTCACTTTTCCGTCATTATTCCCATACCTTACCATCTCATCTCCCACGGTGTAAGTTGAGTTAGCTCTGTACACATTTGGATCCATTCCCCATTTGACAACCATTACTGGAAGAGGCTGGAGAACCAAGCCATGGAGCTACAGGACCATTTCCTTAGGACATCTATGGAAGCCTGCATTTCAAAAAAAGGTATGAATGTTGTTATATTTGTTAGTTAATATTATATATCTGAAAAAAACTAAAAATATTGTGACCATTATTTTTCTTCCTGTTATTATTGTTGAACTCTATCATATGATTTGCACTATAGAGGGTTGGTGCTTTTGCACCTAGTAGGGGATAAATACCCACTACATTATGAAATATGAGGATTTTATAGATTAGATCAAGGAAATGGAGAAATATTTTCATATAGAGAAAATAGAGGACCCCAATATGGTGAAGGTTTCCTATCTGAAGCTAAAAGGTCATGCTTGATAGTGGTGGGACAATGTGTAGACCGACCGATCCAAAAAGGGTAAGGAGAAAGTGAAGACTTGGGATAGAATGGTTTTTTAGTTGAAGGATAAGTTCCTTTGCACCGACTATATTATATCTCTATTTAAGAAAGTGAAAAACCTATGATAAAAGGAATTAACATTGAAGGAGTTCACTAAGGAGTTTTATCGACTAGCGATTAGATCGGGATAGGCCAATGAAGAAGAGGAGGTTGTTGCTAGGTATGTGAATGGTATGAAATATTCCATTTAAGATGATTTTATCTTGTCAAGGTTTGAACCAGTCAAATAATCCTACCATATAACTCTGAGGGCATAGGAGAAACTATCTTGAAATACTTCCATGAGCATAGGAAAGTCTATTGGTAGAAGCCAGAGATATTCTACCACTAAGGGTCAAACCGACAAGGCAAAGAAGGAAGGAATTCAATACGATAGACAAGAGGAAATTTTGACTAGAGATAATGTATCTAAATATCGTCAGGGAGGAGAAAACTGCAGGCATTGAGGAGCAAGAGGTTGAAGGGGAGATTTTGGTTGAAGAAGGGAAAACCAATCCAAGATAGTCTTTTATAAGTGTAGGGAACTTAGACACAGGTCATATCAATGCCCAAAACACTTGCATACAAAGAGATGAAAGGAGGCCATAGGTCAAGGAATCGACGATAAGGTTGTCCCAACGATAAAGGGAATTTCAGGTGATATTGCATTAGAAGGAGGTAAAAGTTTGATGACCCAGAGAACACTATTGTAGTCTACGCAACAAGAGGAGGAAGAAACGTATCAGAGGAAATGCATATTTCGGACGAAGGTAAATATTCAGGACAAATGATGTATGACCATTGTCGATGGAGGAAGCACAGAGAATTTGTTCTTGATGGAGGTGATCAAGAAGTTGGTGTTAGAATTCCAACCACACTGAGGAACATATAAAGTGTCATTGTTACATAAAGGTCATCATGTCACAGTGACACAATAGTTCCTCAGCAATTTTAAGAATGGAATATAGCATTATAGTGTGTTAAGAAATGTGATTCTGATGGATTCATCCACCTATTGTTGGGTCAATTGTGGAGCTACAACAAGAAAATTTTGTATGATGGTGATCAGAACATAGTTATAGTTGAGAAGAACAGATATTGGGAGAACCTAGTGCTAATGTGTTCATCAAAATAATTCCTGAGGAGTAGGAGAGGAAGTCAAGTTTCTTTGTAATTATCCCAAAGTACTAATAGTTGATAAGCCGACTGAAGATGTCCAGAAAAATGTCATAGAAGTGTTGTCTAAATTCAAGGGAATAATGGTTGATGAGATGTAGACTTGGTTTCCATCGACAAGAAGTATATCTTACCATATCGACTTGATAGGATGAAACCAAAGGAGAAAAATAGTTAGATTGACAGGTCCAATATTTATTGGACAAAGGCTTGATTAGAGACAACACGAGTTTGTGTGCAGTACCAGCTGTATTAGCACCCAGGAAAGTAGGATAATGGAGTATTTGCACTGACTCCATATCTACAAACATGATTACAACCGAGTAAACATTTTCATTGCCAAGGATGGATGACTTGATCGACTATTTGAGTGGAGCGATTTACTTCACCAATATCAATTTAAAGAGTGGATACCACTAGATACAGATAAGGCATGGTGTTGAATGCAAGACAACCTTCAAGATGAAGGAAGGGTTATATGAGCGGTTGGTTATGCCATTTGGGCCAACCAATGCACCAAGTATGCACATGAGGATGATGAATGAGGTACTGAAACAATTTCTAGGGAAATTATTTTTTGTATACCTTAACGACATATTGATTTTTAGTTGGAAAAGAGAAGAACACTTGTCACACTTTTGACTAGTCCTGCAGAGGCTAAGTGAGGCGAAGTTGTTGGTTAACCTATATAAGTTTTCCTCCATGCAAAAGAAGTTCATATATGGGATTTGTGATTTCCAATGAAGGTATGAAGATGGATCCAAAAAATATTAGAGCAATTTTTGAGTGGCCAAAGCAGACGACGTCCATGGAGGTGTAAAGTTTTCTTGGACTTTACAATTTTTCCCAAAGTTCATTAGGGACTTCAGTCGAGTATGTACACCATTTATAGTGTGTATGAAGAAGGGTGATTTCAAGTGGATGGAATAAACTCGACAATATTTTGAGGAGATGAAGAAAAAGGTAACAAAGAGCCTAGTTTTAGCTCTTCCATACTATGAAAAGGTATTTCAAGTCGACTATGACGCAAGAAGAAGTGGAATTGAAGATTTGTTGATCCAAGAGGGTCGACCAATTGCATTCTTCAATGAGAAGTTAGATTAATCTAAGAAGAAGTATTGGGTCTATGTTCAATAATTCTAGGCTATTGTCGAACCGTTAAACAAGTGGAGGAACTATTTGTTCACAAAGGCGTTTTTGTTTTTTATCGACTATCAGGATTTGAGGTACTTGAACACCCAAGAAAAGATAAACTAGAGGCACATGAAATGGGTCGATTTCATGCAAATTTATACCTTTGTATTGAATCACAAGTTAGGAGAGACTATAGGGTGGTCCATGCCTTAAGTTGAAGAGTCGAATTGTTGGGAATGACCGTTGTGAAGTCATTAGGGTTAGATTCGATGAAGACCGACTACAATGTCAATGAAGACACTTTTGATTCATAGAGATAGTTGAACGAACCATGGAGTTTCGAAGGGGACTGTAATTGGATTATTTTATCCAATAAGGATATTTGTACAAGGGACATCATATATGTATCCCTAGAGGATAAGTGTGGGAAAATGTGATCAGGGAGCTTCACAATGGAGGATTAGGAGTACATCTTGGGATCGAGAAGACCAGGGAATTAGTCGAAGAAAAGTACCACTGGCCAAGAATGATAACTCACGAATGTAAGGAATTATATATGATAGTGTCGATTATTCTATCATTCCAATGGAAGAATTCAAAATACGGGTTTGTAATTTCTATTATCCATATTGATTTAACCATGGGAAGAAATCACCATAGATTCTATGCTTCGATTGTCGAAGACACAACAAGGAAACAACTCCATTTTTGTGGCATTCGATAGATTTTCTAATATAGAACACTTTATTCCCCGTAGGAAGACAAGAGACATGATGGGTATTATATATTATTCTTCAAATATATTTTGATATTGCATGGGTTGCTGAAAAGTATTACTTTAGACAGAGATAGTAAGTTTGTGAGGCATTTCTAGAGAACCCTGTGGAAGAAGCTTGACACAAAGTTGTAGTTCATTTTTCCATATCATCCAAAAACTGATAGGTAGACAGAACTCGCGAAGAATATCTTATGAAATTTTTTGAGATGTTTAACTACTAATCGACCAAAGTAGTGGAAAATGCATTGGCACAAGCATAATTCACGTACAACAATTTAGTGAATTGGTCGACTAGAATGAGCCCTTTCCAGAGAGTGTAAGGTATAATTCCACATGGGGTGACTAACTTAATAGAGGTACCAATGGGGAGGAAGAAGAGTGTAGTTGCATAATAATTTTTCAACCATATGAAGGAGGTGCGCCATGACCAGGTGAAGTGACAACTTTAGAAGAGAAATGTTGCCTGTAAGCTAAGAGATGACAAGAGACGACTGCATTCTTTCGAAAAAGGATATTTAGTGTATGCACACTTGAGAAAGGAAAGGTTCCCAAGAGTGACATAAAACAAGTTGAAGTTGAAAAATACTCGGTCGTGAAAAATATTGAAAAAGGAATCGGATAATGCATATGTGTTAGAATTTCCTAAATGCATGCACATATTACCTACATTCAATGTTTCTGACATTCACAAGTATGAGGAAGGGTCGATGAGCAATGGAAATATATTTTCGGCTTATTCTAGAAGATGGCAGTTCATTTAAGGGATGAGATTGCATAGGTACTCAATGAGAAAGAAGCCAGTATGACCAGGAGCCAGCGAAGGAAGGAGTATCTAGCTCGATTGGTGGAAAAGGACCTGAAGATGCGACATGGACTTCATAAGAAGAATTGAGGAAGTTGTAAAGGCATGAGAAAATTTATTATCAACCCTAGGAGGATGATATAGAGGCGTCTAATCCCAACAAAACTAGTCAATGATTGCCGATGAGGAATGCACAGAGGACAGTCGATGATGTTAGTATTAATTAATCCTCCTTTGTCCAATATACTCTATTTGTTCATGTTTCCTAGAGCTTAGTAACTTATTATTAATGTAATAAAGTATGGAGGACACACCTAGAGGTTATTTTCTACTTACTACATGTGCATGCGCGCATTTATGTGCCTCTGGGAAAAATCCCTACATTGTAGGATCCCACTCTAAGTGTCAGTAGCAACCTCCATCAGTTGGTTATGGTAGGTAAGCATTTATGTTGATTTAAACTACAGTTACAATCAGTTAGATAACTTTTAGTTATCCTAGAGACAATTTTGCATGCATGCATGGAAAGTGAGGCCTTCTTTCCACCTACCTCATTAGTTAACTGATTGTAGACAGAGTTAGACATCAAAAGTTAGACTAGTGAGCTTCAGCAGTGATTTATACACACTGAGTTACTTATTTAGTCAGCTTGATCTGGTAGATTTAAATCCTATCCATAGTATTCGAATTCTATTTATTGTATAAAAATTTTATTATTGATTAATGAATGAAGATTAATGTTTTGATTCACTGAGAGATTCTTGTCCAATTTATTTGAAATTTGTGGCATGAATTTCCTATCTAGTGTACATTCTCTTTTATTATTCCACTGTAGAATTCCCTTCCTAAAACTTTCATATTTGGCTGTAGATCAATGGTTGATAAATTTAACATGGTATTAGAGCCCTGTTTAGGTAGAAAAAAACGTTTTTTGACCTCCACTGTCCACGAGAAGCAGCTAAGTTTCCAGATAATTCCTGCAATTATTTCCTTGCTAACTCTGGATTCTCTCCAAAGAAGTCTCTGTAGGTGTGATGGACTCTGAAAAAGTTCACATGTCGAGGTGGAAAGGCTTGACCTGACATGTGGTTGTGAATTGAATTATTTTTGCAGTGTTCTTTGCAAGTATCTACGTAGCTTCTTGAAGAATTGACTAATCAACATACAAAAAAATGGAGAATTCTCCAGCTCTTGTACCTAGAATGATTATACCCTTCAATTACATTGATTGGAGGGAACATATAAAGGTATCCTTGGGAAACAAAGGCCTGTTTAGGATGAAAATGGGAAGATAATTTGAGCTCCAATAGTATGTTGAGAAGAACAAGTTTTTGAATCGACTTCATGTGCATCCACATATCCAAGCTTTTGTTCCATCTTGAGGGACTCAAGACTTCGAAGTAAGATTGGGAAAACCTTGAATATTTGTTTGAAAAACAATATGAGCTTCGAGGGAATATTCTAGAGAATGAGCTCATTTCACTACATCCCAACAGTTTTGAGACTATTCATCAATTATTTTCAAAGTATAAAGCACTAGTACTATTATGCAAACAATGTGGAATTGAGAGGAAACATGAGAAACTTGTGTTGTTAGTGCTGAGAAATATTGGCTTAGATTTCTCATTCTTTGTGTCTACATTCCATTATAGAAGAGTTTCCATTCCAAATTGGAATATTCCTTCTCTAGATGCTTTTGTTGAGTCCTTGATCTAGGAACAAGATAAATTGATTCAATTGGGAATGCTTCAAAAATCCAATAATCTAGCACTCTTAGATAGGGAATCTATCAATGTGCAAGAAATAGGAAATCCGAATGGGAAGGAGACCAAAATTAATGATTCAAATCCAAAGGAGAATCAACAATCTTTTGGTGGAGCCTCAAGTTCCAAGAAAAAGAAGAAATTCGAGAAGGTTAAATGTCCCTATTGTATGACAGGATTTCATCCAGAGTGTTAGTGCATGAAGAAGACCTTTGAACAGTTGAAAAAAATCCTTGAACAAAACAATATTTCCCTTTCACAAGGTGTAGAGACATCAAAATTTGGAGAGAAAATTGAATAATATGAGAGGTTCCATGCTTTGAAAGCAGACTTCACTCAGTCAAATGCCTATTTGATTGATTCAGGAGCATCCAACCACATGGTTTCCTCCAAAGAATCCTTCGCTGCTCTATATCTCTCAAGAGGACCTAACATTCATATGGGGGATAGTTCAAAAATCCTCGTTATTGGGAGAGGTTCTATTAAAATATAGTATGGAGAGTTCAAGAATGTACACTATGTTCCCTCTCTTGCAGCAGATTTGTTATCTATTTTTCATATGACACATATTGGATCACCAAAGCATGTTGTATTTGGTCCCGACTCAGTGTATATCTCATATACCTCAATTGGGAAGATATAGCAAAGGTTGTTGCAAACCATGCCTCCAAGGAATATGGATTCTCACACTTTCTGCCATACTTAGCTCCAGTACAATCTCAACAACCATTCAAAAGGGAAGGTAAAAACTATATTTCATCTCCATTTCAAAAAATGATATGTTGTCTAAAATTTAGGTTTCAAAAGATGATGAGTAAGATCAACATGATCTTGATATTGATATTGTACCCCAAGATAATCTAGATCCAGATCCAACTCATATTCTAAATCATAAGCCTAAATGGGATGAAAATCTCATTGAAACAGTTGGGAATGTTGTTGGGGATCCAGATGATAGAAGAAGAACAAGGTCCCAGTATCAGAATGAACATGTTGCACTGTCTCACACAGATTCGCTACGTACAAAGTGGTGCAACAAACTTCCAAAGAGATGCTATTTTATGATGAATATTGATCCACAATTTGTCCAGCTTATGAACAAAATGGATCATTCCATTCCTCCTCTAGAAAGAAGATGTCAGGATATTTAGACACTTAGGAGTTAGTTAAGATCAACTTGTGTAATATATCTGTTAGGTAAAAGTGTGTTTCTTTAGTATGCATTAGTATGCATTTGTAAATATTCTAATCTGACGGTCAAGATATGTTTTAGACATAGAGTGATCCGACGGTTCAACTTCTCTTAGATCATACCTACCATTGATTCGTGGTTTAACACCCGATTGGTCTATGATCTCTATTTAAAGAGCACAGAGGTTCCTTGGCTATTTGATCGATTATGTGAAGCTCATATGTAAATTTCTTTCTTTTGCATAATAAATTGCTCCAAGTAGCTGTTTGGTTGGGGCCATGCACTATTTCCCTCTCAAGGGTTTTAACCACGTGACAAACATCGTTCTGTTGATCTGTGATCCATTTGTGTGAAGCATTTGCTAAAGGTGTTTGGTCTTTTGGGAGTACCCTGTGTACCCGAACATGGTATTAGAGCTTTTATGAAGCGCCGATTTCGGTTTTGATCAAGATCTGAAACTGGTGTTGCCGAAAATTTACAAGGGTTTCTATTTCTGGATTTTCTGTGCATTTGTGGCCTGTGGAAACTATTCCATTACGTCAGGAGCACCATTTCCATTTGAAAACAGTATTTGTTTCACCAAAAACCGTTTTCGTTTGCTCCAGAAACACCCATTTCGGCAAATCTGAAGGTATAATGTTACAGTGACAGATTTGTTTTTTTTAAATCTCTCATATTTTATCAGTTTGTTATTAGATCTTTTCTATTTTAGTCTCAGATTGTTGCCTTCTCTAACTGCATATGCTCTTTGTCGTGCACCTTGCGCGATCATGGTGAATCAGAAACAGTAAGGGAAAGTTTTTTTTCTTGTCTTCTTGGCTACGTATGCTCTTTGCCGTGCACCTTGTGCTATCACGGAAAATCAGAAACAACGAGAAAACTTCAAAAAGCAGACTTTCCGGGTAAGCTAACTAAGATCTAACCCCATTGTGTGGAAAAAAAAAATTTGTTTTTGTTTTTCATTTTTTTTGTGATTTGCAGGAAAAGAAAGCAAGCATGGAGAAGGAGAGAGAAGAGTAAAAAAAAAAGCCCCCTTCCTCTTTCCATTATTTTACGTACCTTTCAAACTTAGCTCACTTGGTCCAAAGTTGCTTTATTACTTAATAGGTCTTGAGTTCAAGTTTTATTAAGCTACTTTTTAGTGCATGCAATTTTTATTTTCAAGTTATTTTATTGTAAAAGTGCATCTCACATAAATAAAATAAAATAAAAGTGAGTCACTTAAGTCTTTTAATTTATTGCCGCACTATTTAAAAGTCACATTATTGTAAAAGTGAACATCACTTATTCCATAAAAGTGATTCACTTCAAAGCGACTTTATTGTAAAAGTGATTGTCAAAGGTTCATATTGGGAAGAGGGGGCTTCTTTTTTTAGTTGGTTAAGTTAATATCTACCACGTCACTATTGGGGACATCTTCAACATCTTCTTTGATCAAGCATAACTTCATCATCCAAAATTAGTTTTAAGTGCCGTTTTTTTTAAAACCGCATATTTTTTCGAGCTCTTTGCATCCAGATAGTTAGTTTCTATTCTTTTAGCCATTATTTTATAGTATGGCCTCCCCTTGTGATATTATACTTACAAGTTCTAACTATTTCTCATGGAAATCTCGTATGGAGGATGTTCTGCGAACTAGTGGACTTTTCAAGATAACCTCAGGAAAAGAAATAGAACCCACTGATGATGATAAGAAAATTAAATGGGAAAATATATGTGATGAATTTCATGGATTGATTGGGATGTCAATCTCTACTGATTTGTGATTCCACATGTCTGGAATTGATAAACCTAATCTCGTTTGGGAAAAGTTGGAATCTGTGTTTGGTAAACACAATGAAATTCGGGGTCATCAACTTGAGAATGAGTTTATTTCCTTGAATCCAAATGATTTTGCATGCATTCAATACTATTTATCTAAGTATAAAACTCTTAGACTATTATGTGTAGAATGCAAGATTAAGAAAGAAGACAAACAATGTATTTATCATATTCTTTTAAAACTTCGACCTGCATATTCTATTTTTGTATCTCAATTCTACTCGATGAAAGAATCCTTGACTGCAACTAGCTATCAAGAGCCTAGCCTTAAATCCTTTTGTGATTCCTTAATTAGAGAGCAAGATAAGCTCATTCATCTTGGAATAATTAACAATACAGATGCATCTGGGAAAGCCTTATTGTCCCAATAGAAAGAAAAGTCCAAGCCTCCCAAGAAACAGAATTTTTGCAATAATAATCCAAACAACAAGGGTCCCAAACCCTCTCAGTCAGCTCCTTCTTTAAAAAACGACAAAGGATCTAAGCAAAAAGGAAAGAATACTGAGCATCATTGCAATTTTGTGGGAAAGATAATCATGATGAATCTAAGTGTTTTAAGAAGATGGTAGCCTTAGAAGCAGCAATTAAGAAGCACCACATTAGCTTAGATTCGTCCTCAAAATCTACCTCTCATGGACATGCACTTTGTGCTTTTGGTTACTCTTATACTTCATCTTCTTCTTCTACTTCAATTGAATGGCTCATTGATTCTGGAGCATCTTATCATATGGCTAAATATAAAGCCATATTTTATACTATGCATGAATGTAACACCAAACAAATATTTGTTGGTGATGATAGATCTCTAAGTGTTATAGGATCTGGAACAGTTCCAGTACAAAATGGTCATTTCAGTGATGTACTATGTGTTCTGAAAATTTCCTGTAATTTGTTATTAGTTTATCAAATTACTCATTCAGGTGAAGGTAAAACTCTGACGTTTACACCTCACCAAGTTGTAATCAAGGATTTTAAAAATCCTCAAAATATCCTTGCTACTGGAACTGTTGATGATATTACCAGGTTGTACAAATTTAACAACTTTGGGTTATCACCTTTTCCTTCAGTTTTTGTTTCTCAGAGTGATAACTTGAGCAAACTTTGGCATGACCGATTTGGTCACTTAAATTATCGCTCATTGCAACAACTATGTAAAGACAATATGGTGACAGTATTCCACTGGAATATTGCAAGGATGGTGTTTGTTCTGGTTGTATACTCGAAAACATCATCGGGACAGTTTTGACAAGCATGCCTCTTGGCACGCCTTGGTTCCCTTGGAGCTTGTGCATAGTGACTTGTGTGGCCCTCTTCCATCTGCTTCCTTTTCTGGTTTCAAATATTTCCTAACCTTCATTGATGACTAATCTAGACGCACTTGGGTTTACTTCCTAAAACTTAAGAGTGAAGTATTTAACATGTTCTTGGCCTACAAGGCCCTTGTTGAAAAACAATCTGGTCATCAAATTATTAAGTTAAGATCTGATAATGGAGGAGAATATGTTAACAACAAATTCACTACTTTTTGCACTGAACAAGGAATCCAACAACAGCACACTATTCCATATACACCACAACAAAATGGTGTAGCTAAACGGAAGAACCACACTTTAAAAGAAATGGCTAATTATATGATCCAATCTAAATGACTAAGCCTTCAATATTGGGCTGAGGCCATAAATTATGCAAATTACATAGTTAATCGCACACCCACTAAATTTTTACAGGGTATAACACTGGAAGAAGCATGGAGTAAAATTAAACCAGATGTAAGTCACTTTTGTGTGTTTGGTTGTGAAGCATGGGCTCACATTCCGGATGAAAAATGGAAAGCATTGCAGCCTAAAAGTGAAAAGTGCATATTTGTTGGATATTCTGAAGATGTAAAATGTTATAGACTTCTTCAGCCACATTCTCATGATATAATCATTAGAATAGATGTTAAATTTGATGAAAATCTCTTGGCCTACGAGCCTAACTTGGTGGGTGTGCCATCTTTGGCCTACAATCCTGATTCGACAATTGTGCCTTCTTCTTCTTCTTCTTCTAGCTTCCTTGACAGGTTTCCAACTACAGTTTCTAATGATGACAGTGAGGATGAAAATCCACCTCCGCCTGCTCATGTTCCTCCAATTGCACCAGCACCAATACTTCCTCGATGGGTCCATTCAACATGTGAAGCAGCTGGTGATCTTGTCAGTGATCCTAGAGATCAACGTCGATCACGTTCTCAGTTTCAGTGAGCCTCTTATATTTTGGCTCAAGCTTCTGAGAATCATGATCTAGAAACTTTTGTAGAAGCTTCAGGAAATCCAGATTGGGATGCGGCTATGGATGAAGAATATTGTTCCTTAATGGCAACCAATACTTGGGATCTTGTTCCTCTTCCAAAAGGAAGAAAACTTGTCAGATGTAAATGGCTCTACAGAACTAAGTATGCATCAGATGGAAGTGTTCAAAGAATTAAGGCAAGGTTAGTTTCCAAAGGTTTTTCCCAAGCTGAAGGGATTGACTACAATGAAACATTTTCCCCTCTAGCAAAAATGAACTCCATCTACCTTGTTCTTTCCCTTGTAGCCTTACATAACTGGGAATTCCATCAAATGGATGTCAAGTCTGCCTTCTTACATGGTGATTTACATGAGGAAATTTACATCGAACAACCTCCTGGATATGTTCAGAATAACTCTAGCCTTGTTTTTCTCCTTAAGAAATCTTTATATGGCCTTAAGCAAACTCCTAGAGCTTGGTATTCCAAAATGGATAGCTTTCTCCTTGACACTAGTTTTTCTAGATGCCATTCTGACCCCAATTTCTATACCAATAAAGTAGGAAACCATCTCATCATACTTATTCTTTATGTTGGTGATCTTGTCCTTATTGGTAGTGACCCTAAACTTATAACCCATGTGAAATCCAGTCTTAAGAAAAAATTTGAAATGTCAGACTTAGGACATTTGCATTATTTTCTTGGTCTCGAAGTCTTACAAACCAAAGAAGGAATCTTTCTTTCCCAGTCTAAGTATGCTTGTGACCTTCTTCATCGCTTCCACATGGAAGATTGTAAACCAGCCCCTTCTCCCTTCTAGTCTGGAGTCAAACTTTTTGCCACTTGTACTTCCCCTAAAGTATATGCCACCTTGTATCGTCAGCTTGTTGGTAGTCTTTTATACTTAAGTCATTCTCGTCCTGACCTTTCCTTTGTCGTTGTTCGTGTTGCTCATTATATGCAAACTCCTTATGAAAGTCATAAGAAAGCAGCAAAAAGAATACTTCAAAATATTCGAGGTAGAATTCAGTTTGGGATTAATTACAATACAGGGGGACACCTTTGTTGGTTGGTTTCACTGATTCAAATTGGGCCGACAATCCTGATGATCGAAAGTTTACTGCAGGTTATGTTTTCAGTCTGGGATCTGGACCTGTCACTTGGGCTTGTAAGAAACAACAAGCTCTTTCTCTTTCTTTAGCAGGAGCAAAATATCGAGCCGCAGTTAATGCTAGTCAGGAAGCTTTATGTCTTCGACAGATCCTTTCATAGTTTAGATTCGAGCAGCAGCAGCCTACTCCACTTTGATGCGACAATCAAAGTTCCATCAAGCTTTCCAAATATCCAGTTCTACATCAATGCCGCAAACACATTGAGCTACACATGCACTTCATCAGAAATCTTGTTCATGATCATGTTATTGAAGTGCTCTATTGCGCTACAGATGATCAAGTTGCAGACATCTTCACCAAGTCTCTTACAGAAGCGAAGTTTTCTAAATTTTAGTCTATGTTAGGAGTTCGGGAATGTGTCCTTAAGGGGGGATAGGCTCTAATGCCTCCTTCCTTCTCCTAATAGTGTCACTTTTGCAAATCCTTCAATCCTATCCCAAGTTTTTCTTAAGGGGGGATGTTAGGATATTTAGACACTTAGGAGTTAGTTAAGATCAACTTGTGTAATATATCCATTAGGTAAAAGTGTGTTTCTTTAGTATGCATTAGTATGCATTTGTAAATATTCTAATCCAACGGTCATGATATGTTCTAGACATAGAGTGATCCGATGATTCAACTTTTCTTAGATCATAACTACCATTGATCTATGGATTAAAACCCGATTAGTCTATGATCTCTATTCAAAGAGCATAGAGGGTCCTTGGCTAGTTGATCGATTATGAGAAGCTCATATGTAAATTTCTTTCTTTTGCATAATAAATTCCTCCAAGTAGCTATTTGGCTGGGGCCATGGATTGTTTCCCTCTCGAGGGTTTTAACTACATGACAAACATCAATGTGTTGATCTATGATCTATTTGTGTGAAGTGGTTGCTGAAGGTGTTCGGTCTTTTGGGAGTACCCTGTGTACCCAAACAGAAGAGACAAAATCAACATTCAGCAGATCGAAAGAACATGGAGAGGTTCACATGCATAGTACTAGGATGTTGATGCATAGAAGAACTATGATTCTGCATGGATTCTCCACAGGGTTGTAGATTGCAACAATTTTTTCACAAGTTTTTTCTCAAAGAGAAAAAAATTCTCTCTTAAGTATAGCTTGTTTCCTTATTCTTGCTTATTTTGAGGGGGTTGGGGGGGGAAGGGGTGTTCCCATGAGGTTTTCCGCATTTTCCTTTCTTTATTAACCAGTATTTTATTTGATTTATATTGTATGGGTAACTTTTGGCCTAGTTTATAGGGCCCAAGTTGTCCAAAGTTAGGATTAAGGGGGGGTGTTAGGATTAATTAATCATCAATTGTCCAATATAGTCTATTTGTTAATCAAGTATGGGGGACACACCTATAGGTTATTTTCCACTTACTTCATGTGCATGCACAAGTTTATGTGCCCATCAGAGAAATCCCTACATTATAGGAGCCCACTATGAGTGCCACGAGAAGCCTCCATCATTTGGTTGTGGTAGGTAAGAAGTTATGTTGAGTTAACCTCCAACTACAATCAGTTAGATCACTTTCAGTTAGCCTAGCACCAGCTTTGCATGCATGCAGGGAAAGCGGCACCTGTTTTCCACCTACCTCATCAACTAACTGATTGTAGACTGATTTCGACATTCGAAGTTAGACTAGTGAGATCTAATAGTGATTTAGACACATTGAGTTAGCTATTCAGTTAGCTTGAGGTCGTAGATTTGAATCCTATCCACAATATTTGAATTATATTTATTGTTAAATCATTGTATTATTGATTAATGAATGAAGATTAATGTTGTGATTAATTGAGCAATTCTTTTTTGATTTATCTGATATTTGTGGCATGAATTTCCTATTCAGTGTACATTCTCTTTGATTATTCCAAATCATAATCCCCTTCCTACAACTTTCATATTTTCTTATAGATAAATGGTTCACAAATTTAACAAATGACCTCCACGAGAGAGGGAAGATAGGTTGACAGAAGAAGGATGGAAAAAGGTAAGAGAGAGTTTGATGATGACATATCGGCCAATATATACAAGGAGACCAAGAAATAAAGCCGACTGACAACTGTAGGTAAAAGGACCATTTATTTTTCATATTTCGAGGACATAATAGTTGGGGCAGTTAAAACAGTTGCAGATTAGTTATGGTGGTTGTTGTAGAAAATATAGGTGGTGCAGTAAAAAAAATTGAATTAGAGGTTGTAGTTAGTGCATTCATGATGCTTCCTAGGAGTAGGTGAACTTATAGAAGGAAGGATGAGTACTGTGCTCTGAGGCATAAATATAAATACTAGTTCTCATGCACAGAATAGGGGTTCTTTGGCTAGTTTCTAGAATGTGAGTGTTAGGTTGCGAGGTTTGTAGAGAACCCTGGACCGATGAACGAAGAGGTTAAAGCTCTTCATATGCATGAGAACTGTTGGTTGAAAGTAAAATTAAGTGTGTTGATCTGAGCACATAACATTCCCTCTCGCATATTGTAAGTGTTTGGTTGATGTCCATTATGACCAGTCAAGTGGAGGCTCGTATTGTAATTCCTCTTGTAAAAAAAAGAGATTGTTTATCATTTAATTGAAATCCATAATTCTTGGCAACCATCATGTCATGTGTGTTTATTTGCATTTTTGTTGTGCACATTGATCAACAGTCGACCAAGCAGGTCGTGCCTGCATCATGCATCATTTAGTAAATTCTTTCACAACGTAAAATCTATCAAATTACGCATGCTTATATGATCCCACAACTTTATTTGGATTATGCATTATTTAGTAAAAGTTTTCAAAAGTAGAATATACATTGTTTATCAACAACCACATGGGTTTTTGTTAGAGGCATTTCCATTCTCATAATTGATATCAAATTTACTTTACATATTATTATCCATTAAAAAGTTATTGCAAATAATAGTAATGAACCCCACGAAAAAAAAATTAAGTCATCCTCTTTTTTAATATTCACATATTTTATTTTTATAAAAGTGTTTATATATATATGATAATGTTTTATTTCTTAATATTTATCACTTATATCATTGATATCTAATGGTTGATTATTATTTTATCACATTATTATTTCATCACAATTTTTGGCCTCTCAACCATTAAGTATACAATCCATGGGATGCCCTTTACTACAATACATATATAATCGGTAGAAAACACATAATTAATAATTAAATGTAAAAATATCCACAATATATATGTTCTTGATGAATTTTAGATATGAATTGCATGAAATGAACATTGGAAACATCACAGAACTTAAAATTGGGATTACAAGAGTGAGAGTTGTGATTTCCTTTATTGTGCCTGTTGATACGCAGTGTACAATTATAATCGATATGATTTTGGCCTGTATTAATTGGCTTGCTGAACCTAAATTTTTATTGTGTTTGTATAGTTTAACATGAGGCAGAACATGTTATTATTTTTATTAAATATTTAATCCAATTTTACTTTGACCTCATTTGTTAATAGAATTGGGTGTTATTGCATTGGTGGTGGTGGAAATATTGGAGGTTGAAAAATATATTTAATGCAATGCACCGCCTGGCCTAACATGCACTGATAGCATCCTCCATGAATAAATTTATGCAATGAATCAAAGTTCTATCGATCAATGCTACAAACCAACATCACCACCGCTGATATGATGTGTTGAGCTGCTCTTAAACTAGAGAATGCACCTGGTTATTATTTTAATGGTGCATTTAGAAACCATGACATACTCATCTCATCCCAATGAGTTTGCTTTGTCCTCTGAGCTTAGTTCCAATGTATCATAGTGTCGTAAATAAACCATTGACTTTTTTGTCAATAAAGATGAGATCAAATCTGAAATGGAGGAAGGAGAGGGAGACGAGGAGGGGAAAATCAAGGAATCCTCCATTAGGTTCATACCCCCATGCGAGATGAACCAGCTATTCCAGCTATGGTCGATTTATACTCTAAGGGAGTCAAATTCTTTCCTACGACAACGACCTTACCACAATACAATTTGATTTGAAGGCTTCCACTCTTTTATCTCCCCAAAGTGAAGTTGGATACCAACACAAAGGTTTTAGAGCATATTTGCACTAATTTGAAATTCTAAAGTATTAATCTTCCATTTCACAAATTAAAATTGTGCCCTAAATTTTAGTTTCAAGATAGTTAATCTTCTTCTTTTTTTAACTGGAATGTGACCATCGAATAAGCTCAATTTTTTTTAATTATATCAAGATTCATCTTTATATAATAAAAAATTCATACACGATATAATTATTAATATAAATAGTTTTATATAAAATGCAAAGTTTTTTAAATTATAGAAAAATTAAAATCATAAACATACATAACTCCTTCTCTTCTCCATCTTGTTCATGTAGTTTATCCATACTTTCCTTCATCTAAATAACCCAATCATTCTAATCGATCTTGATGACTGCATTCTTTCGCTAAAGGAAATTTAGTGTATGCACACTTGAGAAATGAAAGGTTCCCACGAGTGACATACAACAAGCCGAAGTTGAAAAAGATTGGGTTGTGCAAAATATTGAAAAATGCATTGGATAATGCTTATGTTTTAGAATTTCCTAAATGGATGGGACATATCACTGATATTCAATGTTTATAACCTTCACAAGTATGAGGAAGGGTCGAGGAGCGATGGAAAATAGATTGTTGACTTGTTCTAGGACATGTTAGTTCAGTTAATGAACGATATCACAAAGGTAATCGACGAGCGAGATGTCAGGAAAACTAGGATCTAGCAAAGAAAGGAGTATCTCGCTCAATGGGTGGAAAAGGACCTAGAAGATGCGACATGGACTCCATAATAATAACTGAAGAAGTTGTAAAGGCATGAGAATAGTTATTTTCAACCGTAGGACAGGGGCATCTAATCCCAACAAAACTATAATGATTTCTAGCAAGGCATCCTCGAAGGAAAGTCAATGAACTCCACGAGAGAGGGAGGATAGGTCGACAGAAGAAGGATAAATAGAGAGAAAGGAGGTGTGGTAATCATGATTGTAAGTGGTCGAAGACCGATGGAGAAAGGTAAGAGAGAGGTCGACGATGACATCTCAGCCAAAATATACAAGGAGACCAAGAAGTAAAGCTAACTTACTACGTTAGTTAAAAGGACCAACTTTTTTCCAGATTCCAAGGACATAATAGTTGGGGCAGTTGAAACAGTTGCAGGTTAGTTATGGTGGTTGTTGTAGAGAATCTAGGTTGTGCAATCGACTGAATTGAATCAGAGGCTGTAGTTAGTGTGTTCATGATGATTCCTAGAAGTAGGTGAAATTCTAGAAGGGAGGTTGAGTCCTGTGCTCTAAGGCACAACTATAAATACTATTATGCATGTAAAGAATAAGGGTTCTTTGGCTAGTTGTCAGAATGTGAGTGTGAGGTTGCAAGGTTTGTAGAGAAGCCTGGACCGATTAACGAAGAAGTTAAAACTCTTCCTATGCATGCGGCCTGTTGGTTGAAAGGAAACTTATGTGTGTTGATTTGAAAACATAGCATTCCCTCTCGCATGTTGTAAGTGTTTGGTCGATGTCCATTACAACTAGTCAAGTAGAGGCGTGTATTGTAATTCTTCTTGTAAAAAAAAGAGAGTGTTTGTCATTTAATTGAAATCCATAATTCTTGGAAACAATCGTTTCGTGTGTATTTGTTAGCATTGTTTTGTGTGTACTGATCAATCGCTGACCAACCAGGTTGTGTCTACATATGTGAAAACTAGGGAGAGACAAGAGTTTTTGTTCTATTTTCTCTTATTTTATTTATACGGAATGGAAGCTCTTCTCTTAGCTAGGTCTGGTTCATCACCAGGTAGATTGTAAATATCAACAGGCATAACACATATATCATAGCTTCTTCACTAGAGCAGCTCAGATAGATAGGTGTTCACGTAGAGTAGATCTAGCAACCTCATATGTTAAATAGATCCATTGTTCTATTTTTTTTCCTGGAAAGTAAAGTATCTATGTGACATCATCATATATAAACAAGNTTCCTGGAAAGTAAAGTATCTATGTGACATCATCATATATAAACAAGTGGATATGCAAATCCAAATGCAGACGTAATATGCTATGCTTCTAAATTAACACTAGTAGGTATATTGAAAACATAGATAGATATGCGCTTTAAACCTGCTGTTTCTATAGAGCTAGTGGAACTAGACTATAGGAGCAACGTAAATATGGCGAATATGCAAATCCAAGTATTGAAAATAAATAAAAATGGCACATTGGTTTAGCAACTTGAATCCAAGTATTGAAAATAAATAAAAATGGCACATTGGTTTAGCAACTTGACTCTCCCTCGTACTTAAGGCGAGCGACTCCGTTTCTCTTCGTTCCTTTC
>LPNX010213807.1:221385-246554 GCA_001517045.1 Pseudotsuga menziesii
GACATTGCTCTAGGTTTTTGTGCCCCAGGACCCAGCGGCGAGATGATATCAGCAATTGTATAATTATCCCCAATTTTTTCTGGTTTTGGCTCCTTGTAAACAGTACCTTCTTTATGATGACAATTAATATTTCTGTCAATAATGATTGAGATAACAGGTCCGTGATAGCAATTAATAATATGATAAAGAACAAATAAAATACAACCTTTGCAGAGGCTCTCATCCCTTCAACCACGTCTATTATCCCACTCTGCATGTTACTCATGGACTTTGTGCATGCATTACAAGTGCTTTGGTCAGGTTGAACATGTGTCATCGTGCTATCATCGAGGCTAAGGAGAAATTGTTTAATTCATCATATTTTATGTTGTGTATTTCCAATTGCTTAATGTTGGATTATTTTCAGTAGATTGCATAGCAATATCAAAGCCTAGTGTGAGGATAGATATTCTATAGAAGTTTGATGCTTCAAGTCTTTGAAAAGATGGAAGACGTTGAAGTCTATTAAGGGATTTTGTTGATGACTGCAGCAAGCATTTGTATTGGGAGGCTACTACCATTTGTATTGAGAGGTTGTTATGATTCAATTGGCGGCCATCAAAAATTACCTGCCAGGTAACTGATTTTTATAGTTTTATTTTTTCTTTTGGGTTGATTGAACTCTACACAGCTCTTTCCAGAAATATCATCTACTATAAGAATATATTATCTTATATATTTTATGCTTTACATACACTAGCATATTTGAAACCTGGATCAATCAGTATTGAGTAGCATTGAGGTAATAGATCCATGTATTTGTTTTTATTTGCATTGATGCACAGTTTATGGGGCTATAAGTGTGGTTTTCCAGGACCTCTGATAATTGAAACTTCAGAAATAATTTCATGTAATTCCTTCATTTTGATTAATTTGGTAGGCATTATGTGAGTGGAAGTAAACAAAAATCAAAGCAGATCAACAGTGACAGGATACGTGGATGCTGAGAAGGTGTTGAAGAGAGTGGCTTTATGTGCCCCACAATCTGGTTTACTATCCTTACGCTGCAAACAGCTATGACAAGAAAGCTCCCCCTAGGTATGTTACGAAAGTGGAATACCTGGAGGTCAATGCAGGCTTCTTCGGCTAGTGCTAGTTGTTTATCGATTGTTTTAGCTGCCAGAAGAAGAATAAATGGATTTCCGAGCTGAGAGGGTTAGGGAGACGACAGCTGAGGAGGCTATACACTCGTTTTTATTGGAATCAATTAAACTTCGATTGCATTCGGTCGACAGACTGTCAGACAATGAAATGCAGAGAAAGTGGGCACCAGTTAATTTGAAGAACAAACAGGTCTGTATTTGTATTTTAGTTTGGTAGGTGTTGTCACTCATGCACTTCCAACTAAAGTTGCTATGATTATTTTTCAAATATCAATTTATATGTGAACATTATAACTTTTCATATATAATTATTATTATTAATGTGAACAATAAAACTTTACTTCTATATCAAAATGAAAAAATACAGTTCACATTTTGTTTATAAAAGATTATCAATGTAGTTCACATTTGGATTGAGTAAACAAAGCTTCATTACTAAATCTTAAAAAAAAATCATTGCATCAAAAGTAGGTAGCTGCTTTTTTCAGGAGAAAAATGGAATTTTTTTGTTATTCAATTCTAAATCAAAGGAAAGTATGTCCTTCAGCGATAAGTAGATGTATTGAAATACAGATGGAAGATATAAACTGAAACATTGAATGCAATTGTGTCGGCCTTGCCTATTACCCTTAAAATATAATTTTACTAAGATGAATGCCTCTTATTTCAGATTTCAGGTGGGATGATGTTTTATGTTTTTCATTTTTTTAAAATATGAATCGACTAGAATAATGAAGCACGAATATTAGTAACCTCCATTAAATAAACGGATAAGAGTTTGACAACAGTTTGGTTATTTAAATAGTTAATGGTTAATTGTATGTAAATTGAATAGTTTCAATGGAGTCCAACCCCAAGCGATTCAATTAACCAAATCGATTAAATTTATTACTGTCGTTTAGCCATAAATTGGAAAATCCAATGATTGTTTTGTAATTCAATCCATCGTTTTGTAATTCATCCTAAATTGGAAAATCTTGAATCCCACCTTGTATTGAAATTTCAATCGTTTCATATCACAGATAGATAATCCTAAGGGGATAAGCAACTAATCCAAATGATTCGCATGCTCTTTGTAAATATACGATTAACGGGGATATGGAAAAATTAAAACACCAGAAATATATTGGAAGGGCTATTTCATATACAGAGAAGAAATCTTTCAATTTCTTGCTCTGATGATGCAGATATTAAAATTTGATAGTGGAATGGTTTGGTGATGCAGATATTTCTCCTCGATCCAGCATGGAAGAGATGCCATTGGGCGTGAAGGAGGAAGCATGAGAAAGAAACGAAAAGGAAAAGGAAAAGGTATGAACAATGAAATTAAAAATCGGAGACAGGAGAGGCGACATCCATTCCCCACAGTTGACAGGAAAGGGAGAAGGAATGAAAGAAGAAATAAAAAAATGAAGCGAAAGGAAAATTAGTGGGCCAGACAATTACCATTCCACTTTCAATGAAAATGCAAATACATCTCTCCATTTCCACTTGGAGACGCCTCCTCCATTTCCCTGAATTGCAGTACTATCCCCTCCCTTGCTTCCTGTTCCTTTATTCTTACGCATTTTACTTGTACAAGAGTCTGTCGTGGAGACTTGGCCAAACCAAAATGGCCCCCAGTCACCTATTCTTCACATTTTTTTCATGACTTCTTCATATTTGCTTGCAACCAAGAGATTCCATCAATTTTATACTGGTTAATATTTTATATAAAATAAAACTAGGAGTGCATCCATCTACAATTTTATTTGTAAGGAAAATACAATGGAAATGAGAATGAATTTTATTATTATAAAAATAAATGTAAGAGTTGGTGTTTGACAAATATTGCCGTGACAAACAGTTCAGACTTCCATAGTGAAAAATGGTCTCATCTCAACAAATTGATTCAATATTTTCTCGATAACAATGGTTTGAAATAAACACTGGCCCATCTCGATTCAGGATTTTCTCAACAACGATATTTTGAAAACAACTTTGCCTGATCCCGCTAAATTCTTGGAGTAGGCAGAAAAGCAATAAGCCCATGCTTTGATCTCGATGTATTAATCATTGAATTATTTAAGTCTTTGGACTTACTCCTTTACAACGACCCTGATAATAATAAAGTATTGTTATTTACTTGTATAATTAAACCCTAATTCTTTTGATTCGTCATGGAAGAACATGTGGATATAAAATTCTATACTTCTTCTGATTGTTTAGTATCAAGCTATGAATTCCCAAAGTGTTATGCTCTCTTATCCGTAACAGATAGAGGAAGACCAAATTGCAGAAACTTTAGTATGATCATGCACTTGTAGCTTTGGAGAGACTCCTCGTCTAACATTCTTGTTGCTTGGGTGATGAATAGGTTGGGTATCATAAATTTAACTAGCACCACTAGTATGAGTTGAAAAAAGAAAGCACATGCGACAGTTTGGGTTCACCAAAGAACACTCGCATATATTCTTGTATGACATCAGAGTGCAGCTTCACAAAAAGTAACCTGAATGGTAATGCAGAAATAACTTTGATATCTACATTTCCCAAGCGTAATTACATAAAATTACGTATATAAAGATTTGCTCAATTTGTCACTGTTTTTAAGGGCCCATAACCTAAAGGAGGAAGCCCATATATCTAAGGGCCAGAACCTAAGGGAGGAAACTACTATAAGGTCTCATTACCTATAAGTAAGGAAGGGCGCAGAAAGGGGGTTAAACCCCTTAGCGGGTGCAGAGAAGCTTCTCCTCGCTCACCCGTGTTAATAACCAATTCTAATTTATCCTTTTTCTAAATAAAACCCAATGATACAAAGTGTTATATATAATCTGTTGTTCCTAAACCATCTTAATTTATCCTTTTTCTAAATAAAACCCAATGATACAAAGTGTTATATATAATCTGTTGTTCCTAAACCATCTTGGTTTGATCCATTCTTTTAAAATAAATGAGCTTTGAAGATGCCCCATTTGTGGTTCCACCCAGATAATTAGCCATCACTTCAATTTTGATTGCCTATTCCAGGGTATCTTGAGGCGAATTGATGACTTATTGAGACAACGCTTCTTGTAGGCTTTTGTCAGGCCAAACATAGTTAGCTCAGCGCAACTCCATGAGGGAGGTAGCCGGTAATTTTCTCCATACGCGGAAAACCAGTTGAATAGTTTATTCCATGGAAGCCTCGTTGAATAGCCTCCTGATCTCGAATTATGCCAATTCGACCCTGAAAAGAGTGAGGATACTTCCCTCATTTCTCTCTACATGACTAGCAAGATTGAGACTAATTGATCATACTTTTTTGGCCTTTCGCAGGCTTTTCTTTTATCCCAACGAACTGGATGCGGGCCTTGTTCCTCTCTTCCTTCCAGACAGGAAAGATCCTAAGTGACAGTTACAGGGGGGAGATCTTGCATTTGGCCTTGGGATGCACTTGGGTCCACACTAGGGTTGACCAGGCTTTTGAAGTCATTTGCACCCAAAAACCAGCTAATAAAAAACACTTTCGTAAGGAATTCTTTCCTATCCGTAAAAGCCTCCTTCACACTTTGGTTGACAGGAAGTGAATGGACTTATTTTTAGTCGTTTCCCGAAGAACCGCCTTCATTCAATGCATAATGGACTTTTGTCCTCAGTCTTGCACAAGCCATCCCTCAATCACTAAAGCTTAATCCCACCACCCCTCACTTTATTCATTTAACTTCCCAAGCCAGTCGTAATCATTCAAATCTAACAGTTTGAATCCTTTAAATTCGGTAATGAAATGACAAGTTTCAGGTAGATGGATGTTTACTGGCATTCATTCTGGGCTCGAGTGACTGGTTTTACTTCCTATAAATCCTTCATTTCCATTAAACGGTCTGGTCTGGATCATTTAACCTCGCTCAAGTGCTTTCCTCCATATAAATAAAACATTTTTTCCTGAGTAGATTAAACTATCTTATCTAACTGACTTACGGAGATATTATATATGATTCACCACCATTCTCGTGAAAATGAGTAGGCCAATCTAACCCTGAAAGTAGGGCGTCCAGTCTTTCTTGGTCTGGGTTAAACTATCTTATTTACTGTCTGGGTAATATCTACTATGTGGGTCGGTCAGATCATGACTGGCTCGGCTCTCTTTATCTATCTGTAATATTATTATATAAGGTATATTCTTACCATTTTTTTCTGACTGTATGGGCTGATTGTCTAAATGGATATCTTATATAAAATAAGAATAAAACATAAATTTAATTATCTCATATAATCATTTAATCTTATATAGCTTTTTTTAGTTTGTAAAAAAAAATCATTCAATCTCATATAAGATTTAATAAAACATACATATCTTATAAGTGGTAAAGTATTATGCTTTCATCATTTTCAAACATTTTCATACGATTTTTAAAAAAAATGGTTTATTATTTATCATATAAAACTTGTCAGAATACTTAATAAGAAAATATTATTAAACATCGTATATGTATTTTCAAAATAGTTAATAAATAAATACTTATTTGTATACACACGTAACTGGTGACATCACAAGAAGGTAAAAAGTTTTTTACATCATAAAATAATAATAATTAAACTCATTCGACATTTTTAAATCTTACACCCTAACTAAACCCTATCTCATTTTGTATAATATACATATTATATTATTTATTATTGAGTTTTTCTTTTAGATTTAATGGTGTGTGCTTTTTAACTTATTTGGTGTCCTCCTGTATGTGATTGTTACCCTTTCGTGGCAGCCGTCATGATTGATAGCACAAACTTCTTTTTTTGGTTTGGATAGTGCTTGTAGTTGTTTTATAAAAATAAAAATAAAAATTGTACTATTCAATCGATATTAATGATTTAGTGTTAAACATATTAATGATTTAGTGTTAAAAAGTTAGTTAATTATATAATTCAAAATATCTCAAATAAATCAAATCTATGTAGAATCACTATTTTGTGTTTATATATATATAATAAAGTGTAAAGTTTACTTAATTAATTTTGTATTTTTATAATGTTTATGTTGGTATATAAAAAAAATTGTTTTAAATATATTAAATTAAGAATTTTTTTTAAAAGTGTTTTAAATATATTAAATTATATCAGATTTTTTTTAGAAAGTTGTATTATTAATTTCCTAAAAAATTGTTTTAAATATATTAAATCATACTAGATTATTTTATTTTGACTATATGTTATTTAAATAGCTCCATTAAGTTTGTTTAAACATTAATTGCGATAAGATGAATATGTCTTTTGGATAGTGGATATATAAGTTTTTATTTAAAAAAATATTATAAATTCAATAATATGTATAATATTCATTCTTTAATTTTAATTATTAATTAAAATAAAGTATATATGTTGAGATGTGTTGTGAATCATATAAAAATTAATTATGAATTCAATTAGGATACTCTCCATGTTGATTCTAGGAAAAACATTTCAAATTAATGCATGGATATATCCTTTAAATTTATCAGAATTGTGATTCATTGCATTATATATATATATATATATATATATATATATATATATATCCATATAAAATTATTTTTTTATAAGAAGAAATGGAGTGTTGTGAAACTAAATCTTCTCATTCTTTTTAATGATATAATACAAAGTGTTTCTTATATGTTGTCTTCCATAATTTGGATTTTATATTAATAAGTTTTTTAATAGGTAAAATTTGTTTTAATTTAAAATTCAAATTTTATATATATATATATATATAAAGAGAGAGTTAAAGTTTATTCGACTAATTTTGGTTTATGGAATTTTAAAAAGGTAAAGGAAGAAACTACTTGGTTTTCTTTAGAGTTCTTAAATTATGATCATTCTTATGAGATAGAAGGTTGGGCAAGCTCCTCAACACTCATAGGCTCACAAAGATGACATATTTAGAAAGGTCCAAGGCCTTTTTTCACTATTGATTCTTATTTTAGCTACGTGGAACTTCTTTTTTAGGTAGAGAGAGATAATTTTGATCTTCAAGATTAGGGTTAATGACTCCTCTTGTAATATTTTAATTTTCATTTATCTGCTAAATTTTCAGTACACCACAGCTTTGAACTTTGAAGCAATAACTTGGCTTGGGCCTTAAGACTTTATAGCATGTTATGTTACTTGATTTTTCATGAAATAGAGGGAATAAACTTTGTTCAGAATATAGCTCGTTAGTATTTTCATTAGAAATGTCATATGTCAATATTTGGTATTGTTAAATTATTATGTAATTTTGAATTTAAAATTTATTCTCTTAATCAAACATTAAATTGTTAAGATTTATTTTTTCAAATTAAATAAATTTGATTATATATTAAATTTAAGATTTATCCACTCAATCAATCATTCAATTATTAAGATTTATTTTTCAAATTGAATACTAAATTAATTTTGTGGAGAAAAGGATAAATAAATATAATATTTTTCATTATTATTAATGTCAATGTCTTTATGTGATATTTTGACTACTGTTTCTAAAGATTTTATAAAACAATCTAAAATTTGATTAAAAAAATCCTAATGGATTACAATATAGTTTTAAAAATATTTATTGGATTTTAAATATATTTATATAATTAAGAAAATACAAAATTCTATTTGATTTATTAGATCTTAAGATAAAAGAAAATAAGGTAATTATTTTGTTTGAGATAGAATTTATTAACATGTATTTTTCAAGTTTGTTACTCTTATGACTAGAAGGTAATTAAATAGTTTAGATCTTGTTTTCTTGATTATGAAATAATTTATTTGCATAAAAATTAGTTTTAATTTAATTTCATATTAGATAAAATAATTATTTATGAAAGTCTTACAAAAGTATGGTATAACAAATTGATTTAAAAGAAACAAAAATGTATATAATATATCAAGTTATGATAAAATTTTAAGTTTCGTCATCTTATTGATGGTATGAAACTTGGGTCTCGATGGCTAAGAAATTATGTGGCAAATTGTTTTCATTTGTGTTACATTTTTGTTGCAAAAGTGTCATGTTTATGTAGTTTTTGTGTTATAGCAATAGCTAATAGCTATTCACAATTGCGGTGACATTGCCACCTCGTGGCTCTTGTTTCTTAATATTCATCGCTTATATCATTGATATCTAATGGTTGATTATTTAATAACAATTTTTTGGCCTCTGAACCACTAAGTATACAATCCATGGGATCCCCTTTACTATAATGCATATTTACTACCATACATAGGTACAAAACACATAATTAATAATTAAACGTAAAAATCTTCACAATACATATGTTCTTGATGAATTTTAGATATAAATTGCATAAAATGAACATTGCCAACACCAAGAAACTTAAAATTGGGATTACACGAGTTAGAGTTGTGATTTCCTTTATTCACCAGTGTTAAGTATTAATCATCTTGATTTCCTTTATTGACCAGTAATAATCAGCTTGTTGACCATAAATTTTTATTAATTTTGCATAGTTTAACATTAGGAAGAACATTTTATTATTTTTAATAAATATTTAATCCAATTTTACTATGACCTCATTTTCTAATAGAATTCGGTGTTATTGCAGTGGTGGTGGCGACGAAAATACTGAAGGTTGAAAATATATATTTAATGCAATGCACCACTGTTAGTCAAAACCGAGCTAACTAAACTTGGGTTTAGGGCTCAGTCAATATTAAATTTTAATTTTCACTTTTTACGCCGACCAATTTTCTTTTTCACCTATCGGGTGAAACTTGTCTATGTCCAACTAGACAAGTTTATAAATTTTAGTCGGTCCTTCACTCGACCAAAATTACTTTGACTTACTTGTCCGACCGGTTTTTACCTCGACCACTTTTCACTTCGACCAAGTTGGTTGACTTCTTGTCTTCGACCAAGTCGGCTCACTACTTGCCTTCGACTAAGTCGGCTCACTACTTGCCTTCGACCAAGTCGGCTCACTACTTGTCTTCGACCAAGTCGGCTGACTCAACCGACCACTCAAGTCGGCTCACACACCTGACCACTCTAGTCTGCTCACTTTGGTCAAAATCTACAGAGTAAGCTTCTTAGTCTAAAGACTTAAGAAATTACAAATGCTTTTCACCTTTGAGTAAGATGAAGTAAAATAGACACATTTACAAATCCAAATAACTTATAAAAACATATTCCCAAATATGTAGGAAGACTTGAGTCGACCAATGTGCCGTAAAACTTGGAACTTTCATGCGGTGATATTTTTATGGGTTCTTTGATCTTTCACTTATCAGTAATTGTAAAAGACATTTATAGAAGTAAGTCTGGAAATATGTGTGGCCAAATAATCATGCATTCAACCATAACCTATTTCATATATCAACTATACGGAAATAACAAAGTATTACAAACTTGTCAGTTACAAACTGGTCGGTCCAGACTTGTCAGTCTACAGAGCTTCAGCTCTTCGACTAAATCACATGCACAGAAGCTTGAGCTTTGACTTCTCTTTCTCACCCTGAGTTCCTCTGCTATCTAATGTCTGTGTATGACTCTGTAAAAAAATTTACAATTTGCTTTTTCTATTTATAGGCAACCTGAAGATTACTTCTACATGGGCCGACTGAATTGCTATTAAAAACTGTAATAACTATCTACCTAACAACTTAGCTTCAGAAATAAATTTGACTGGTTTGCATTGCCTACTCATGGACTCTTCCTTATTTTCAGACTAACAAACAAGATCTTGACTTGTACAGACTCTGACAAAGTCAGCTCGGAGTCAAGTACAGATCTGCGAGTAATTACATTTTTCCAACACTCCCCCTTAATTATAAGCAGATGGGCATTTTGAAAACAAAATTCACAAAATGTTTTATAGCTTAGACATGCTCTATTTATGACAAAGTTCACTGTGGAGATCTTGTCATCCCAAGATAACTACGCAGATACTAGAATGTGTCCTTTGCTAATGGATTTGTGAAGATGTCGGCAAGTTGGTCTTCAGACCTGCAAAATTCCAAACAAATTTCCTTGTCGTTCACCAACTCTCTAATAAAATGAAACCTTGTGTTGAAGTGCTTGGTTCTCTTGTGAAGCACATGATTCTTTGATAATGCTATGGCTGAATTATTGTCGTAGAAGATTGTTGTCGGTTCTTGATGGTTCTGTGACAAGTATTTTAAGACTCTCCTCATCCAGACAGCTTAACATGCAACACTTGTTGCTGCAACATACTCTACTTCAGCTAAAGATAGAGTTACTATGAGCTATTTCTTTTAAGCCCATGAAACAACACCTGTACCAAAATGAAATGTGTACCCAGATGTGATTTTCCTATCATCTATGCTGCCTCCATTGTCACTGTCAGTGTAACCAATGAGTTTAAAATTTTCTGAGGCTGAATACATAATACCAAGGTCTTTTGTGCCACTTACATACCTCATAATTCTTTTACCTGGTTGCCAATGTGAGTGTTTTGGTGACTCCATGAACCTTGAGATCAGACTTAATCCATACATAATGTCTGGTCTTGTTGCTATCAAATACATAAGGCTGCCAACAAGCCTTTTGAACAGTGTAGGATCTACAGTGGATCCTTCATCATCCTTGCTCAATTTTAAACCTGTTATTACTGGTGTTGGGGTTGTCTTGCAGTTAGAGATGTTAAACCATTTTAAAACTTCACTTGCATACTTAGACTGTGATATAAAGATACCACTTTTAGACTGTTGAACTTCAATGCCCAGAAAAAACTTCATAAGCCCCAGATCAGTCATTTCAAATTCACTTTCCATGACTGTTTTAAAATCTGCTATGCCATAATCACCAGTAAATATTAAATCATCTACATACAGGCAAACAATTAACATATTACCTTGCTCATCGAATTTGGTGTACAAAGTCGGTTCACTTTCACTTCTGTGAAATCCATTTTCAATGAGATAGGAATCAATCTGACTGTACCAAGCTCTAGGAGCTTGCTTCAAACCATATAATGTATTTTTCAGCCTGTACACTTTGTTCTCTTGACCTGGAAATTCATACCCTTGTGGTTGTTCCACATATACTTCCTCTTCTAGATAGCCATTTAAGAATGTCGACTTGACATCCATTTGATGAACATGCCATTTGTTTTGTGCAACAATGGCCAAAACTGTTCTGACTGTATCCATCCATGCAACAGGTGCAAGCGTTTCATTGAAGTCGATGTTGGGTTGCTGTGCGAACCCTCTTGCTACCATTATTGCCTTGTGCTTTTGCACATTCCCATCAAAATCTTGCTTAGTCTTGTAAATCCATTTGACACTAATTACATCTTTGTCTTTTGGTACATCGACCAGTTCCCATGTCTGGTTTTTCTCAATGCATTCTATTTCTTCATCCATGGCTTTTGCCCATACATCTTCTTCAACAGCTTCTTCAAATGTTAGTGGATCATATATAGGGGAAATAATGAAAAGAGAGAGAATGAATTAGGTGTACCAGCTTCATATATCTCCCGCAGACTTCTTGTCTTCACCGGTTCTGTCGATGTCGACCTAGATGAAATGCTTGATGCTCTTGGTGTACTTGTCGATGTAGCTTGAGTTGCTACTTGTGTCGATGGTCCTTGTGCTGAACCATGTCTTGGTGTCATGGGAGTTGACAGTGCTCTGACCGGTTGACTTACATGTGGTATTTGAACCACTTCCTCTTCCATATCATCATTGTCGACGTTCGACACAATATTGACATTTATATCGACGATTCCATCCCATGATTCATTCTCAACAAATTGAACATCCCAAATGATAATCACTTTTCTTGTGACGAGGTCATAGAACTTGTATGCTTTTGTGTCTTTTGAATAGTCGACAAAAATACATTTATGTCCCTTCTTGTCTAGCTTCCTTCTCAGCTCATCTGGAACATGAGCAAATGCAACACAACCAAAAAATTTTAAATGTGAAACACTATGATTCATACCTGTCCATGCTTCTTGGGGAACTTTGTTCTTCACACTCTTTGTCGGACACCGGTTCATAATGTATACAGCAGTTGCGACTGCTTCTCCCCAATACTCATTTTGCAAATGCTTGGCTGCCAACATGCTGCGTGCCATCTCCATGATGAATCTGTTCTTTCTTTCAGCTATGCCATTTTACTGAGGTGTATACCATGTAGTGAATTGTTTTTGTATGCCATGGGTCTTGCAAAAATTCAGAAATTCATTTGAAACATATTCACCTCCTCTGTCGGTCCTTAAGATCTTGATGCAGTGACCACTCTGGTTCTCCACGAGTGCCTTGAACTGCTGAAAATAACCAAATGCATAAGATTTATGTTTCAAGAAATATACCCATGTCTTTCTTGAGTAATCATCTATAAAGGTTAGAAAATAATTGCAGCCACCAATGGATGATGTCTGCATTGGACCACAGACGTCAGAATGCACAATTTCAAGTGGTGTGCGTGCTCTATAAGACTTTCTGACTGGAAATGTCTCTCTGTGCTGCTTTCCAAAAATGTAGCCTTCACAAACCCTCTCTGGTATGCTGATCAATGGTAATCCATTCACCATATTCTTTGTGTGCAGTATCTCCAACCCACCAAAATTCAGATGTCCAAATCTGAAATGCCACAACCAGGATTCATCTTGAACTTTTGTCTAAAATGCAGCTTGCAAATTAGCGCTGCAATTTTCTCTCTTGTAGAGGAGCTCGACTGTTTCTTCATTTTCTGCTTTGAATGCAGCTCCTATCTTTGTCTTCCCTTTTATGTCGAGAACTATCCTCAATGGAAACAAGCGGTTGCTTGTCATTGGCACTTTTTCTATCAGCTGGTCGCTTGGACACTTGTCTTTGATCACACAGTGTTCATCTTCCATGTAGACTCTGTAGCCTTTTTGTAACAATTGTCCAATGCTTAAAAAATTATGTTTTAGACCTTCGACATGATAGATATCAGGGATATACTTACTCTCCCCCTGTTTGGTTGAATATCAACAGTGCCTTTTCCTAAGACGGTAACTTGGACATTGTTTCCAAGTGTAACATCAGTTTTAACTGAAGTGTCTAGACTGGAAAGCAGATTTAAATTATCAGTCATGTGGTTGTTGTAGCCTAAATCTAAGTACCATATGTCATGTGAAATTTCTTGAACAACATTGCATTCAAGTGGAGATGTCGATGCCATTAACATTGCACTTGTCAAAGTGCTAGTGTTGGTCGACTGACTTGGGCTTTGCCTTCCTTGGTCATATTGCTTCTTCTTCCATTCATATGCATAATGACCAAACTTCTTACAATAATGACATTAAATTTTTGATTTATCAAACCTCTGGCCACTTGGCTGACTTGGGTTCTGGTTATCTCCTCTGCCATCGACATTTGGAAGACTTCTACCTCGTCCTCCTCTTGAAGAACTTCTTCCTCTACCTCTGAAGTTGTTTCTCCCCTTGCCTCTACCACGGCTTATGGATGACTGTGCTGCAAATGCACCTTCCAATGATGTCTATGATCTGCTGAGTCTGTGTTCATGATTGATGAGTGAAGCTTGCAGCTCATCAATGGTAAATGTCGACATGTTTGTGTGTTCCTCTAAGGTCACAACCAAATTTTCAAATCTTGGGGGAAGACTTCTGAGAATGTTTTCAACAACCCTTTCATCTGATATGGGTTCTCCATGAGATTTCAGTTGGTTTATCAACCCAACAACTCTAGTGTAGAATGTATCTACATTCTCTGAATCTTTCATGGACAAAGATTCAAAATCTTTTCTTAGAATCTGCAGCTTGGATGTCTTTACCTTATCCAAACCTTGATAGGCAGTCTCCAATGTATCCCATTCTTCCTTAGCATTAGTCTTTGCTGATATTCTTGGGAGTATGCTTTCATGCATAGTTTGATGTATGAAAAACAGAGCTTTTCCATCTTTCTTCCTCTATTCTCTCAAGACATCTTTCTCAGCCTGTGTGAGATTGTTATATGTTGTCATGTCTGTTGGTTCTGCATAACCATGCTGGACTATCTCCCAGACATATTGACCTCTGAATAAAGCCTTCATTGTTAAAGACCAATATTCATAATTCCTGTAAAACTTGGAGGTTGCAATGAACCAAAAGTAGAAGCCATTTTTAATTTTTAATTAACTTTCCTTAGAAAATTAATTTCCACCTTTCAAGGCAAGATTTCTTTCCTAAATCTTGCTCTGATATAAACCTTGGTCTGATATGATACCAAGCTCTGATATGAACCTTGCTCTGATACCAGTTAGCCAAAACCGAGCCGACTAAACTTGGGTTTAGGGCTCAATCGATATTAAATTTTAATTTTCACTTTTTACGCCGACAACTTTTCTTTTTCACCTATCGGGTGAAACTTGTCTATGTCCGACTAGACAAGTTTATAAATTTTAGTCGATCCTTGACCAAAATTAGTTCGACTTACTTGTCCGACCATTTTTTACCTCGACCACTTTTCACTTCGACCAAGTTGGTTGACTTCTTGTTTTCGACCAAGTCGGCTCACTACTTGCCTTCGACTAAGTCGGCTCACTACTTTCCTTCGACCAAGTTGGCTCACTACTTGTCTTCGACCAAGTCTGTTGTTTCAGTCGGCTGACTCAACCGACCACTCAAGTCGGCTCACACACCCAACCACTCTAGTCGGCTCACACACCCGACCACTCTAGTCGGCTCATATTGTAAGTGTTTGGTCGATGTCCATTATGACCAGTCAAGTGGAGGCTCGTATTGTAATTCCTCTTGTAAAAAAAAAAGAGATTGTTTATCATTTAATTGAAATCCATAATTCTTGGCAACCATCGTGTCATGTGTGTTTATTTGCATTTTTGTTGTGCACATTGATCAACAGTCGACCAACCAGGTCGTGCCTGCATCATGCATCATTTAGTGAATTCTTTCACAACGTAAAATCTATCAAATTACGCATGCTTATATGATCCCACCACTTTATTTGGATTATGCATTATTTAATAAAAGTTTTCAAAAGTAGAATATACATTGTTTATCAACAACCACATGGGTTTTTGATAGAGGCATTTCCATTCTCATAATTGATATCAAATTTACTTTACATATTATTATCCATTAAAAAGTTATTCCAAATAATAGTAATGAACCCCACGAAAAAAAACTTAAGTCATCCTCTTTTTTAATATTCACATATTTTATTTTTAAAAAAGTGTTTATATATATATGATAATGTTTTATTTCTTAATATTTATCACTTATATCATTGATATCTAATGGTTGATTATTATTTTATCACATTATTATTTCATCACAATTTTTGGCCTTTCAACCATTAAGTATACAATCCATGGGATGCCCTTTACTAGAATACATATATAATGGGTAGAAAACACATAATTAATAATTAAATGTAAAAATATCCACAATACATATGTTCTTGATGAATTTTAGATATGAATTGCATGAAATGAACATTGGAAACATCACAGAACTTAAAATTGGGATTACAAGAGTGAGAGTTGTGATTTCCTTTATTGTACCTGTTGATACGCAGTGTACAATTATAATCGATATGATTTTGGCCTGTATTAATTGGCTTGCTGAACCTAAATTTTTATTTTGTTTGTATAGTTTAACATGAGGCAGAACATGTTATTATTTTGATTAAATATTTAATCCAATTTTACTTTGACCTCATTTGTTAATAGAATTGGGTGTTATTGCATTGGTGGTGGTGGAAATATTGGAGGTTGAAAAATATATTTAATGCAATGCACCGCCTGGCCTAACATGCACTGATAGCATCCTCCATGAATAAATTTATGCAATGAATCAAAGTTCTATCGATCAATGCTACAAACCAACATCACCATCGCTGATATGATGTGTTGAGCTGCTCTTAAACTAGAGAATGCACCTGGTTATTATTTTAATGGTGCATTTAGAAACCATGACATACTCATCTCATCCCAATGAGTTTGCTTTGTCCTCTGAGCTTAGTTCCAATGTATCATAGTGTCGTAAATAAACCATTGACTTTTTTGTCAATAAAGATGAGATCAAATCTGAAATGGAGGAAGGAGAGGGAGACGAGGAGGGGAAAATCAAGGAATCCTCCATTAGGTTCATACCCCCATGCGAGATGAACCAGCTATTCCATCTATGGTCGATTTATACTCTAAGGGAGTCAAATTCTTTCCTACGACAACGACCTTACCACAATACAATTTGATTTGAAGGCTTCCACTCTTTTATCTCCCCAAAGTGAAGTTGGATACCAACACAAAGGTTTTAGAGCATATTTGCACTAATTTGAAATTCTAAAGTATTAATCTTCCATTTCACAAATTAAAATTGTGCCCTAAATTTTAGTTTCAAGATAGTTAATCTTCTTCTTTTTTTAACTGGAATGTGACCATCGAATAAGCTCAATTTTTTTTAATTATATCAAGATTCATCTTTATATAATAAAAAATTCATACACGATATAATTATTAATATAAATAGTTTTATATAAAATGCAAAGTTTTTTAAATTATGAAAAAATTAAAATCATAAACATACATAACTCCTTCTCTTCTCCATCTTGTTCATGTAGTTTATCCATACTTTCCTTCATCTAAATAACCCAATCATTCTAATCGATCTTGATGACTGCATTCTTTCGCTAAAGGAAATTTAGTGTATGCACACTTGAGAAATGAAAGGTTCCCACGAGTGACATACAACAAGCCGAAGTTGAAAAAGATTGGGTTGTGCAAAATATTGAAAAAGGCATTGGATAATGCTTATGTTTTAGAATTTCCTAAATGGATGGACATATCACTGATATTCAATGTTTATAACCTTCACAAGTATGAGGAAGGGTCGAGGGGCGATGGAAAATAGATTGTTGACTTGTTCTAGGACATGTTAGTTCAGTTAATGAACGATATCACAAAGGTAATCGACGAGCGAGATGTCAGGAAAACTAGGATCTAGCAAAGAAAGGAGTATCTCGCTCAATGGGCAGAAAAGGACTTAGAAGATGCGACATGGACTTCATAATAATAACTGAGGAAGTTGTAAAGGCATGAGAATAGTTATTTTCAACCGTAGGACAGGGGCATCTAATCCCAACAAAACTATAATGATTTCTAGCAAGGCTTCCTCGAAGGAAAGTCAATGAACTCCACGAGAGAGGGAGGATAGGTCGACAGAAGAAGGATAAATAGAGAGAAAGGAGGTGTGGTAATCATGATTGTAAGTGGTCGAAGACCGATGGAGAAAGGTAAGAGAGAGGTCGACGATGACATCTCAGCCAAAATATACAAGGAAACCAAGAAGTAAAGCTAACTTACTACGTTAGTTAAAAGGACCAACTTTTTTCCAGATTCCAAGGACATAATAGTTGGGGCAGTTGAAACAGTTGCAGGTTAGTTATGGTGGTTGTTGTAGAGAATCTAGGTTGTGCAATCGACTGAATTGAATCAGAGGCTGTAGTTAGTGTGTTCATGATGATTCCTAGAAGTAGGTGAAATTCTAGAAGGAAGGTTGAGTCCTGTGCTCTAAGGCACAACTATAAATACTATTATGCATGTAAAGAATAAGGGTTCTTTGGCTAGTTGTCAGAATGTGAGTGTGAGGTTGCAAGGTTTGTAGAGAAGCCTGGACCGATGAACGAAGAAGTTAAAACTCTTCCTATGCATGCGGCCTGTTGGTTGAAAGGAAACTTATGTGTGTTGATTTGAAAACATAGCATTCCCTCTCGCATGTTGTAAGTGTTTGGTCAATGTCCATTACAACTAGTCAAGTAGAGGCGTGTATTGTAATTCTTGTTGTAAAAAAAAGAGAGTGTTTGTCATTTAATTGAAATCGATAATTCTTGGAAACAATCGTTTCGTGTGTATTTGTTAGCATTGTTTTGTGCGTACTGATCAATAGCTGACCAACCAGGTTCTGTCTACATCATGCATCACTTAGTAAAATCTTTCACAACAATAAATCTATCAAATATCTCATGCTTAGATGATCTCACCACTTTATTTGGATTATGCATTATTTAGTAAAACTTTTCAAAAATAAAATATACATTGTATATCAACAACCACATGGGTTTGTGTAAGAGGCATTGTCATTCTCATAATTGATATCACATTTACTTTACATATTATGATCCATTAAAAAATTATTGCAAATAATAGTAATGAACCCAATAAACTGAAGTCGTCCTCTTTTTTAATATTCACATATTTAATCTTTAAAAAAGTGTTTATAATATATATATGTGATAATTTACTATTTCTTAATATTCATCACTTATATCATTGATCCCCTTATATCATCACTAATACACAATCCAGGTGATCCCCTTTACTATAATGCATATTTACTACAATACATATATAATAGGTACAAAACACATAATTAATAATTAAATGTAAAAATCTCCACAATACATATGTTTTTATGAATTTTAGATATGAATTGCATAAAATGATCATTGGCAACATCGCAGAACTTAAAATTGGGATTACAAGAGTGAAAGTTGTGATTTCCACTTGCTGATAGGAAGTGTACAATTGTAATCAATATGATTTTGACTAGTATTAATCGGTTTGTTGGCCATAAATTTTTATTGCTTTTGCATAGTTTAACACTAGGCAGAACATTTTATTATTTTTATTAAATATTTAATCCAATTTTACTAATCGGTTTGTTGGCCATAAAATTTTATTGCTTTTGCATAGTTTAACACTAGGCAGAACATTTTATTATTTTTATTAAATATTTAATCCAATTTTACTATGACCTCATTTGCTAATAGAGTTGGGTGTTATTATAGGTCGCGGTGGAAATATTGGAGGTTGAAAAATATATTTCATGCAATGCACCAACTGTCCTCACATGCACTGATAACATCCTCCCTGAATAACTTTATGCAATGAATTAAAGTTCCATCGATCATTGTTACATACCAACATCACCGCCACCGATGTGATGTGTTGAGCTGCTCTTCAACTAAAGCATGCACCTGGTTATTATTTTAATGATGCATTTAGAAACCATGACATACTCATCTCATCCCAAACAATAATGTTCATTTAATGCACCACCTAAGAACCAAGAGTCACCGCTTAGGTCACCGCCATTTCCATTGTCGTGGTTCTTATGTCATTGTTGTGGTTGGTATTCTATTGCTTCTCATCCAAAATTCATAAAATTCATCTCTGTTATCAATACTCTTTCATCTAATTTCTCCAACAACTTTGTAGTTTCTCCAAATCAACTTTGATATGGCAAGGTATCAACTTTGATATGGCCAGGTTTGACAATGGACGCTAATACAGAATCAGAATAAACTGTTGCTACCGTAGGTGTCATAGACTTTTCTTATTCTTCTGGGTTTATGGTTTTCTCTTTCAAAGAATAGATTTATGGAAATCTCAGAGAGCTTTGTGTATGTTTATGATTATGCTGGTGTTGTTGGGTCGACTGCTTCTAGCTATCGATGGAACTTTTCATAGTTTTTATAGTAATGTTTGCAGTACCATACCTTATGAACAACACAGAAAAACATCATTATTCATAAGAGTGGCATGAAATATGGAAACACTTTTCGCAAGAATTTTGACTTCTTCGGTTCTACTGAAGATGGTGTTGGAGGACATGGAACTAGACCAACTGGTTATGTATACTACCTGTCGTAGTGACTGGACAAAGCATCTGGTACGTGCAACATTTGTGTGCATCGTAGTGACTGGACAAAGTATCTGGTACATGCAACAGTATTGATGACTCTATATTAGCTAATGGAACCTTTTGAGTTTTTCTCTGTTACAAAACATCTCCTCCTGGTATAATAAATATGGTGAAATATGTTCATACCGTCTTATAGTACACCTCATTTTCTTTCTTGTGATTATTGAAAAGTCGTGGAGTGCAAGGTCCATAGCCAAAGACTGATCCATCTTTCGATAGGCGCGACTCCACTTTTTTCATTATGTGTTTTTCTATTTGAGGAAACTTAAAAATGTCATATATGTTGGGACTTTGGATCCTTTCTTGAATACTTCAGCTACTCTAGTGTAGTTCCTTGGTTTCATATGTGCTTTCTACTTTCAAGTTTCTTCTGATAATATGATATCTGGATTCCTTTCAGCTTTGCTTCTGATAATTTGTCATATGAATGCTTCTTCTAAGTATGGCTTTTACCGCTCACACCCATATAAGAAGACAGAGAGTACACGCTTGAGTTATCAAACGATGAATATATTTAAGAAGAATATATGATATCTCTTGGTCTTTGTCATGAATACAATGTTTGAAAAGAAAATTCTATGGTCTTTGATCGATGAGATATGAGCAACCTACAACTAATTGGAGGAGATTCATATATTTTATTTCATGATGTTCCAAGTTTTTATTTCATTCTCTTAACATTTTGTTTTCTCTTTTACAGTGTTGTTTGGAAGGAATGCTTGCATGTTTTGTTGGATATAGTTAATTTTCTAAAGGCATTTCTATTATTCAACTGTGCATAAATTCATTTAAATGTACTCTACATAATTCAATGGATATACTGTAGCCACACTGTAGCGTGTTGAAGAAGAAGAGAAAGATTGATTTTTCGAGCTAGTTCATTCAATTCAGATTACTATCTTGCAACTTCGCTGTATTTTGAGGAACTCTCTAACATTTCCTATCAATCAATAAAGCTAACAACAAACTCTCCTTTCGAGCTGTTTGGATTTGGTTGAATGTACAATTGCAACAGTTGGCTGAATTCACATGAATGTAAATGGCCTTTCAAGGAACTTTGTAATCTTTCTCATCATAATCTATCAACAACAAAGGAACCTTTACAGCTTGTTGTATTTCCATGAATGTAAACAACTAAGTTACCTTTACAGCTGGTTGAATGTAGGACAATATATAGGACAAATGAAAGCGAAGAAAGGAAAAGGTACAGTATAACATGGCTTGATCTCTATTTCGTTTAATTTAGATTGATGTAATTCATTTCGTAAGAGATTATAGCATACAAATAAAGAAAAAACACTAAATGCAAATGATAGTTGTCTATATATTGTTATATATTGCTATGGTGTTTTTCTTAACATGCTTTAATAAAGCTTATTGTTATTGATGAAAGAAACTTTATAAAAACGAATGGATATGGGATTATACATGGAATATCAATGCTTTTTTTTTTGAAAAAAAAAATGTTACATAAATTCCATATAACCAGCTATTTACAAGACAAATGAGGAGTAAGGCTAAAACGGATATGCCTAATTAATATGGAATTATGAACCCTGAGGATTTGATAGATTGGATCAAGGAAATGGATAAATATTTTGATATAGAGCAAATAGAGAACCCCAAGATTGTGAAGGTAATTCACTATATGAAGTTAAAAGGTCATGCTTCATTGTGGTGGGACAATGTGTAGATCGACCAAGCCAAAATGGGTAAGAAGAAAGTGAAGACTTGGGATAGAATGGTTGTCAAGTTGAAGGATATGTTCCTTCCCACTGACTATATGATCTCTTTGTTTAATAAATTTCAAAACCCGTGATAGAAGGAATTAACAGTGAAGGTATTCACTAAGGAGTTCTATCAACTAGCAATTATATCAGGACGCGCTGACAAAGGATAGGAGGGTGTTTCTAGGTATGTGAATGGTTTAAAATATGCCATTTAAGAAGAGTTGAGCAATTCAAGGTTCAAGATAGTCAAATAATCCTACCAACTAACTCTAAAGGAAGAGCAGAAACAATCTTAAATACTTCAACGAGCAGAGGAAAATCTATTGGTAGAATCCATAGATATTCCACCACTAAGGGTCAAACTGACGATGTGAAGAAGGAGGAAGTCAAGATGATTGACGAGAGTAAATTTAAACTAGAGATAATGTATCTGAATACCAATGGGGAGGCGAAATTCCAGGATTCAAGGAGGAATTCGTTGAAGGGGATCTTTCAATCGAAGAAGGTTAGACTAGTCCAAAACAAAATGCTATCAATGTCAGGGACTGGGACACAAGTCATATGAGTGCTTTGAAAACTTGCATAAGGAGAGATGACAAGAGGCCTTAGGTAAGGGAATTGACAATGAGGTTTTCCCAATTACAAAGGGAATTTATGGTTATAGTGCATTAGAAGGAGGTGAAAATTTGATGACCCAGAGAAAACTGTTGCTATCTACTCAATAGGAGGAGGAACAAATGTCTCAGAGGAAGTGCATATTTAGGACGAAGGTAAATATTCAGGACAAATAATGTATGACCATTGTCGATGGAGTAAGCATAGAGAATCTGGCCTTCATGGAGGTGATCAAGAAGTTAGGGCTATAATTCCAACCACACAGAAGAACATATAAAGTGTCATGGTTCCATAAAGTTCATCATGTGACAGTGACACAATCGTTTTAGAGCAATTTTAAGATTGGAAGATTGCATGATAGTGTTTTATGCAATGTTACTTAATAGGATGACACCGATGAAGAATGTTGAGTTAAATAAACAGGTCCAATAGTTGTTGGACAAAGGATTGATTAGAGAGAATACAAGTTCATGTGCAGTACCAACTGTATTAACAACCAAGAAAGTAGGAGAATGGAGGATGTGCATCGGCTCCATAGATACAAACATGATTACAATCTAGTAAATATTTCCATTGTCGAGGATGGATGACTTGATCGATTATTTGAGTGGAGAGATGTACTTCACCAAGATCGATTTAAAGAGTGGATACCACCAAATCCGGATAAGGGATGGTGTTGAATGGAAGAGAACCTTCAAGATGAAGGAAGGGTACGCACATGAGGCTGATGAATGAGGTACCAAAACCATTTATGGGGAAAACTTTTATTGTCTACCTTAACAACATATTGATTTTTAGTTGGACAAGAGAAGAACACTTGTCACACATTCGACTAGTCCTCCAGAGGCTAAGCCAGGAGAAGTTGTTGTTGAACATGTAGAAGTTTTCCTTCATGCAGAAGGATTTGATATATCTGGGATTCATGATTTCCAATGAAGGTATGAAGATGGAACCAAAAAATATCAAAGTAATTTTGGAGTGGCCAGAGCAAACGAGTTCCATGGAGGTTCAAATTTTTCATGGACTTGCCAGTTTTACCAGAAGTTCATTAGGGTCTTTAGTGGAGTATGTGCACTATTGACAATGTGCATGAAGAAAGGTGATTTCAAATGGATGGAATAAACCTGACAAGGTTTTGAGGAGATTAAGTAGAAGGTAAAACAAAGCCTAGTTTTAGATCTTCCAAACTTTCAAAAGGAATTTCAAGTCGACTATGACACAAGAAGAAGTGCAATTGGAGATTTGTTGATACAGAAGGGCTGGTCGATTGCATTCTTCAATGAGAAGTTGGATGAATATAAGAAGAAGTATTCAGTCTATGAATAATAATGCTATGTTATCTTCCAAATGTTGAAGAAGTGGAGGAACTATTTGTTGACGAAGAAGTTTATGTTGTTTAACGACTATCGGGACTTGAGGTACTTGAACACCCAAGCAAAGCTAAACCAGAGGCACATGAAGTGGGTCGAGTTCATGCAAAGTTATACTTTTGTATTGAATAATAAGTTGGGAGAGACTATAGGGTGTTTGATGCCTTAAGTCGAAGAGTCGCAATGTTGGGAACAACCGTTGTGAAGTCAGCATGGTTAGAGTCAATGAAGGCCAACTACGATGCCAATGAGGACTTTTCTGATGCATGGAGAACGTTGAAGGAACCATGGAGTGTCAAAAGGGAACTCTACTTGGATTATTTTTTCCAAGAAGGATATTTGTTCAAGGGACATCATATATGTATCCCTAGAGGATCAGTGCAGGAAAATATGCTCAGGGAGTTGCGCAATGGAGTACTAGGAGTACATTTTGGCATTGAGAAGACTAGAGAATTGGTCGAACAAAAGTACTACTCGCCAAGAAGGACGACGGATGTAAGGAAGTGGATCTGACAGTGTCGAGTATGCCAACATGCCAAAGGAAGAAGTCAAAATATGGGCTTGTATTTTCTATTACCCATACCGGTTGCACCATGGGAAGAAATCAACATGGATTTTGTGCTTTAATTTCCAAAGACACAACAAGGAAATGACTCCATATTTGTAGTATTCGATGGATTTTCTAAGACAAAACATTTTATTCAGTGCAGAAAGAGAAGTGACGCGATGGGTATTTCTATATTCTTCTTCAAAGATATCATGAGATTGCATGGGTTGTTGAACATCATTTATTTAGATAGATATACTAAGTTTATGGGGCATTTCTAGAGAACACTATGGAAGAAGCTTGACACAAAGTTGCAGTTCAGTTTTTCATATCGTCCGTGGACTGATGGGTAGATTGAAGTCGTGAACAAGAGCTTAGGAAATTTGTTGAGATGTTTAACGACTAGTCAACCGAAGCATTGGGAGAATCCGTTAGCAGAAGAATAATTCACGTATAACAATTTAGTGAACCATTCGATTGGAATGAGACCTTTCCAGATGGTGTAAGGTAGAATTAAACATGGGCCGACCAACTTAATAGAGAAACTAACGAGGATATAGAAGAGTGCATATGCATAATCTTTTTTTGACCATATGAAGGAGGTGCACCATGACCAGGTGAAGTGACAACTTGATAAGATAAATGTCGCCTACAAGCTAAGAGCTAACAAGAAGAGACGGCTGCATTCTTTTGCAAAAGGAGATTTAGTGTATGCACACTTGAGAAAGGAAAGGTTCCCAAGAGTGACATACAACAAGCTAAAGTTGAAAAAATATTGGGTCATGCAAAATCTCAAAAAAGGCATCGAATAATACTTATGTGTTAGAGTTTCCTAAATTTATGGACAAACACTGATATTCAATGTTTTTGACCTTCACAAGTATGAGGAAGGGTCGATGAGCAATGGAAATTAGATTTTCGACTTGTTGTAGCAGATGTCATTTCAGTTAATTGAAAATATCAAAGAGGTACTCGACAAGCAAGATCACATGAAAACCAAGAGCTAGAGAAGGAAGGAGTATATTGCTCGATATCACATGGGTTTGTGTTAGAGGCATTGCCATTTTCATAATTGATATCACATTTACTTTACATAGTCTGATCCATTAAAAATTTATTTGATAGTA
>LPNX010213807.1:246876-342305 GCA_001517045.1 Pseudotsuga menziesii
TACGTCGACCACTTTTCTTTTTCACCTATCGGGTGAAACTTGTCTATGTCCAACTAGACAAGTTTATAAATTTTATTCGGTGCTTCATTCGAGCAAAATTACTTTGACTTACTTGTCCGACCGGTTTTTACCTCGACCACTTTTCACTTCGACCAAGTCGGTTGACTTTTTGTCTTCGACCAAGTCGGCTCACTACTTGCCTTCGACCAAGTCGGCTCACTACTTGTCTTCGACCAAGCCGGCTGCTTCAGTTGGTTGACTCAACCGACCACTCAAGTCGGCTCACACACCCGACCACTCTAGTCTGCTCACTTTGGTCAAAATCTACAGAGTAAGTTTCTTAGTCTAAAGACTTAAGAAATTACAAATGCTTTTCACATGTGAGTAAGATGAAGTAAAATAGATACATTTACAAATCCAAATAACTTATAAAAACATATGCCCAAATATGTAGGAAGACTTGAGTCGACCAATGTGTCGTAAAACTTAGAACTTTCACGTGGTGAGATTTTTATGTGTTCTTTGATCTTTCACTTATCAGTAATTGTAAAAGACATTTACAGAAGTAAATCTGGAAATATGTGTGGCCAAATAATCATGCATTCAACCATAAGCTATTTCATATATCAACTATGCGGAAATAACAAAGTATTACAAACTTGTCGGTTACAAACTAGTCGGTCCAGACTTGTCAATCTACAGAGCTTCAACTCTTCGACTAAATCACGTGCACAGAAGCTTGAGCTTTGACTTCTGTTTCTCACCCTGAGTTCCTCAACTGTCTAATATCTGTGTATGACTCTGTAAAAAAATTTACAATTTGCTTTCTCTATTTATAGGCAACCTGAAGATTACTTCTACATGGGCTGACTGACTTTCCATTAAAGACTGTAATAACTATCTACCTAACAACTTAGCTTCAGAAATAAATTTGACTGGTTTGCATTGCCTACTCATGGACTCTTCCTTATTGTCAGACTAACAGACAAGATCTTGACTTGTACAGACTCTGACAAAGTCAGCTCGGAGTCAAGTACAGATCTGCGAGTAATTACATTTTTCCAACACTCCCTCTTAATTATAAGCAGATGGGGATTTTGAAAACAAAATTTATAAAAATGTTTTAGAGCTTAGACATGCTCTATTTATGACAAAGTTCACTGTGGAGATCTTGTCATCCCAAGATAACTACGTAGATACTAGAATGTGTCCTTTGCTAATGGCTTTGTGAAGATGTCGGCAAGTTGGTCTTCAGACCTGCAAAATTCCAAACAAATTTCCTTGTCGTTCACCAACTCTCTAATAAAATGAAACCTTGTGTTGAAGTGCTTGGTTCTCTTGTGAAACACATGATTCTTTGATAATGCTATGGCTGAATTGTTGTCATAGAATATTGTTGTCGGTTCTTGATGGTTCCGTGACAAGTCTTTTAAGACTCTCCTCATCCAGACAGCTTAACATGCAGCACTTGTTGCTGCAACATACTCTGCTTCAGCTGAAGATAGAGTTACTATGGGATATTTCTTTGAAGCCCATGAAACAACACCTGTACCAAAATGAAATGTGTACCCAGATGTGCTTTTCCTATCATCTATGCTACCTCCATTGTCACTGTCAGTGTAACCAATGAGTTTAAAATTTTCTGAGGTTGAATACATAATACCAAGGTCTTTTGTGCCACTTACATACCTCAGAATTCTTTTACCTGCTTGCCAATGTGAGTCTTTTGGTGACTCCATGAACCTTGAGATCAGACTTACTCCATACATAATGTCTGGTCTTGTTGCTGTCAAATACATAAGGCTGCCAACAAGCCTTTTGAACAATGTAGGATCTACAGTGGATCCTTCATCATCCTTGCTCAATTTTAAACCTGTTATTACTGGTGTTGGGGTTGTCTTGCATTTAGACATGTTAAACCGTTTTAAAACTTCACTTGCATACTTAGACTGTGATATAAAGATACCACTTTTAGACTGTTGAACTTCAATGCCCAGAAAAAACTTCATAAGCCCCAGATCAGTCATTTCAAATTCACTTTCCATGACTGTTTTAAAATCTGCTATGCCATAATCACCAGTAAATATTAAATCATCTACATACAGGAAAACAATTAACATCTTACCTTGCTCATCGAATTTGGTGTACAAAGTTGGTTCACTTTCACTTCTGTGAAATCCATTTTCAATGAGATAGGAATCAATCTGACTGTACCAAGCTCTAGGAGCTTGCTTCAAACCATATAATGTCTTTTTGAGCCTCTACACTTTGTGCTCTTGACCTGGAAATTCATACCCTTGTGGTTGTTCCACATATACTTCCTCTTATAGATAGCCATTTAAGAATGTCGACTTGACATCCATTTGATGAACATGCCATTTGTTTTGTGCAGCAATGGCCAAAACTATTCTGACTGTATCCATGCATGCAACAGGTGCAAGCGTTTCATTGAATTCGATGTCGAGTTGCTGTGTGAACCCTCTTGCTACCATTCTTGCCTTGTGCTTTTGCACATTCCCATCAAAATCTTGCTTATTCTTGTAAATCCATTTGACACTAATTACATCTTTGTCTTTTGGTACATCGACCAGTTCCCATGTCTGGTTTTTCTCAATGCATTCTATTTCTTCATCCATGGATTTTGCCCATACATCTTCTTCAACAGCTTCTTCAAATGTTAGTGGATCATATATAGGGGAAAATAATGCAAAGAGAGAGAATGAATTACGTGTACCAGCTTCATATATCTCCCGCAGACTTCTTGTCTTCACCGGTTCTGTCGATGTCGACCTAGATTAAATGCTTGATGGAGTCTGCTATCCTCTTGGTGTACTTGTCAATGTAGCTTGAGCTGCTACTTGTGTCGATGGTCCTTGTGCTGAACCATGTCTTGGTGTCATGGGAGTCGACAGTGCTCTGACCGGTTGACTTACATGTGGTATTTGAACCACTTCCTCTTCCATATCATCATTGTCGACGTTCGACACAATCTTGACATTTATATCGACGATTCCATCCCATGATTCATTCTCAACAAATTGAACATCCCGAATGATAATCACTTTCCTTGTGATGGGGTCATAGAACTTGTATGCTTTTGTGTCTTTTGAATAGCCGACAAAAATACATTTATGTCCCTTCTTGTCTAGCTTCCTTCTTAGCTCATCTGGAACATGAGCAAATGCAACACAACCAAAAACTTTTAAATGTGAAACACTATGATTCATACCTGTCCATGCTTCTTGGGGAACTTTGTTCTTCACACTCTTTGTCGGACACCGGTTCATAATGTATATGGCAGTTGTGACTGCTTCTCCCCAATACTCATTTGGCAAATGCTTGGCTGCCAACATGTTGCGTGCCATCTCCATGATGAATTTGTTCTTTCTTTCAGCTATGCCATTTTGCTGAGGTGCATACCGTGTAGTGAATTATTTTTGTATGCCATGGGTCTTGCAAAAATTCAGAAATTCATTTGAAACATATTCACCTCCTCTATCGGTCCTTAAGATCTTGATGCAGTGACCACTATGGTTCTCCACGAGTGCCTTGAACTGCTGAAAATAACCAAATGCATCAAATTTATGTTTCAATAAATATACCCATGTGTTTCTTGAGTAATCATCTATAAAGGTTAGAAAATAATTGCAGCCACCAATGGATGATGTCTGCATTGGACCACAGATGTCAGAATGCACAATTTCAAGTGGTGTGCGTCCTCTATAAGACTTTCCGACTAGAAATGTCTCTCTGTGCTGCTTTCCAAAAATGCATCATTCACAAACCCTCTCTGGTATGTCGATCAATGGTAATCCATTCACCATATTCTTTGTGTGCAGTAGCTTCAGCCCACCAAAATTCAGATGTCCAAATCTGAAATGCCACAACTAGGATTCATCCTGAACTTCTGTCTAAAATGCAGCTTGCAAATTAGCGCTGCAATTTTCTCTCTTGTAGAGGAGCTCGACTATTTCTTCACTTTCTGCTTTGAATGCAGCTCCTATCTTTGTCTTCCCTTTTATGTCGAGAACTATCCTCAATGGAAACAAGCGGTTGCTTGTCATTGGCACTTTTGCTATCAGCTGGTCGCTTAGACACTTGTCTTTGATCACACAGTGTTCATCTTCCATGTAGACTCTGTAGCCATTTTGTAACAATTTTCCAATGCTTAAAAAATTATGTTTCAGACCTTCGACACGATAGATATCAGGGATATACTTACTCTCCCTCTTTTTTGTTAGAATATCAACAGTGCCTTTTCCTAAGACGGTAACTTGGACATTGTTTCCAAGTGTAACATCAGTTTTAACTGAAGTGTCTAGACTAGAAAGCAGATTTAAATTACCAATCATGTGGTTGTTGCAGCCTGAATCTAAGTACCATATGTCATGTGGACTTTCTTGAACAACATTGCATTCAAGTGGAGATGTCGATGCCATTAACATTGCACTTGTTGAAGTGCTGGTGTTGGTTGACTGGCTTGGGCTTTTCCTTCCTTGGTCATATTGCTTCTTCTTGCATTCATATGCATAATGACCAAACTTCTTACAGTAATGACATTAAATTTTTTATTTATCAAACCTCTGGCCACTTGGCTGACTTGGGTTCTGGTTATCTCCTCTGCCATCGACATTTGCAGGACTTCTACCTCGTCCTCCTCTTGAAGAACTTCTTCCTCTACCTCTGAAGTTGTTTCTTCCCTTTCCTCTACCACGGTTTATGGATGAATGTGCTGCAAATGCACCTTCCAATGATGTCTATGATCTGCTGAGTCTGTGTTCATGATTGATGAGTGAAGCTTGCATCTCATCAATGGTAAATTTCGACATGTTTGTGTGTTCCTCTAAGGTCACAACCAAATTTTCAAATATTGGGGGAAGACTTCTGAGAATGTTTTCAACAACCATTTCGTCCGATATGGGTTCTCCATGAGATTTCAGTTGGTTTATCAACCCAACAACTCTAGTGTAGAATGTGTCTACATTCTCTGAATCTTTCATGGACAAAGATTCAAAATCTTTTCTTAGAATCTGCAGCTTGGATGTCTTTACCTTATCCAAACCTTGATAGGCAGTCTCCAATGTATCCCATTCTTCCTTAGCATTAGTCTTTGCTGCTATTCTTGGGAGTATGCTTTCATGCATAGCTTGATGTATGAAAAACATAGCTTTTCCATCTTTCTTCCTCTGTTCTCTCAAGACATCTTTCTCAGCCTGTGTGAGATTGTTATATGCTGTCATGTCTGTTGATTCTGCATAACCATGCTGGACTATCTCCCAGACATCTTGACCTCTGAATAAAGCCTTCATTGTTAAAGACCAATATTCATAATTCCTGTAAAACTTGGAGGTTGCAATGAACCAAAAGTAAAAGCCATTTTTAATTTTTAATTAACTTTCCTTAGAAAATTAATTTCCACCTTTTAAGGAAAGATTTCTTTCCTAAATCTTGCTTTGATATAAACCTTGGTCTGATATGATACCAAGCTCTGATATGAACCTTGCTTTAATACCAGTTAGCCAAAACCGAGCCGACTAAACTTGGGTTTAGGGCTCAGTCGATATTAAATTTTAATTTTCACTTTTTACGCCGACAACTTTTCTTTTTCACCTATCGGGTGAAACTTGTCTATGTCCGACTAGACAAGTTTATAAATTTTAGTTGGTCCTTCACTCAACCAAAATTAGTTCGACTTACTTGTCCGACCTTTTTTAACCTCGACCACTTTTCACTTCGACCAAGTCGGTTGACTTCTTGTCTTCGACCAAGTCGGCTCACTACTTGCCTTCGACTAAGTTGGCTCACTACTTGTCTTCGACCAAGTCTGTTGTTTCAGTCGGCTGACTCAACCGACCACTCAAGTCGGCTCACACACCCGACCACTCTAGTCGGCTCACTTTGGTCGAAATCTACAGAGTAAGTTTCTTAGTCTAAAGACTTAAGAAATTACAAATGGTTTTCACCTGTGAGTAAGATGAAGTAAAATAGACACATTTACAAATCCAAATAACTTATAAAAACATATGCCCAAATATGTAGGAAGACTTGAGTCGACCAATGTGTCGTAAAACTTGGAACTTTCACGCAGTGAGATTTTTATGGGTTCTTTGATCTTTGACTTATCAGTAATTGTAAAATACATTTACAGAAGTAAATCTGGAAATATGTGCGGCCAAATAATCATGCATTCAACCATAAGCTATTTCATATATTAACTATGTGGAAATAACAAAGTATTACAAACTTGTCGGTTACAAATTGGTCGGTCCAGACTTGTCGGTCTATAAAGCTTCATCTCTTCGACTAAATCACATGCACAGAAGCTTGAGCTTCGACTTCTCTTTCTCACCCTGAGTTCCTCTGCTGTCTAATGTCTGTGTATGACTCTGTAAAAAAATTTACAATTTGCTTATTCTATTTATAGGCAACCTGAAGATTGCTTCTACATGGGCCGATTGACTTGCCATTAAAGACTATAATAACTATCTACCTAACAACTTAGCTTCAGAAATAAATTCGACTGGTTTGCATTGCCTACTTGTGGACTCTTCCTTATTGTCAGACTGACAGACAAGATCTTGACTTGTAGAGACTCTGACAAAGTCTGCGAGGAGTCAAGTACAGATCTACGAGAAATTACATTTTTCCAACAACCACATGGCCTAACATGCACTAATAAAATACTTCGTGAATAACTTTATGCAATGAATCAAATTTCTTTCTCTTAAGAAGATGTTTAGTTTCTTTAAACTTCACAGAAAACAAAATAAAAGACTTACTCAATGAAAATATTAAGATTACAAGAATAGAAATGCATGTGATTCGCTGAATCCAATGCAATAACAGATGAGTTACCAAACAATGCAATTTATCAGAAGATCTGTTACCATATAATGCGAGTCGAGTCATAGTGATCAACTCTCAATTATCATGGAATTACAACGTCATCATCCAAACTATTTTTTTGATAAATTGTGGAAATTGATGTTAAATTTTAGATTCCTGTGTGGTAAATGTAATGGAAATTTTAATAGGCAGCAGCGGTCATATGATATACGAAGAACAAAGCATAAGTAGTCAAACTCAATGAACATGAACACAATCAATATGTTGAATAGTTGGCTTCTTTATTAAAAAATTATAAGCAGCAGCAATACATAAGCTGTAGTAAGGGTCATTTCTTGTTCTGTTCAAGGAACTATGTAACTTGCACAACAACGTAGAAATACACAGTGAAAAATACATGAGATGATTCAATGTCGGTGAGAATGTGAATGTAGGTGAAGAAATAAAAATGCAGGAAGAAAGAAACTTACTCCCGCATTTCTGTCAAGCGTGGTCATTAGCAATTTTGCAGCGCTTAGGAGTTGTAATGGAAACAACAGGATTCATTCCAACCTCCTTTGCTATGGGAGAAAGACAGACTGCGCAAATACAGGCAGACATGGCGAGCAATTTACTCATTTTGGTGCAGGAGGGACGCTTGTCTTGGCATTTTTAACAGCTCCAAGACAGGGCATGAGACTAACAGCTCCGTGTTAAGAGGACTCTTCCCACAATTTTCAGCGCCATAAACAGTCTGCAATATGAATGATAAGCAGCTATCAGTATCAATGCTTGAATTGACTTAACATTGGCCATGATCAAGAAGGAATCCTCACAACTTTCTCTCACTAACCATATTACTAACAAAGATCACCAATACAAATTAAATTAAATTACACCAAAAACACAGTCTCTTCTTATACAGTGGGCTATGTTCCTCAGAATTTTCTGATTCGTTATAAACATGGAGATGACAGGGAGTAGATCGGCAGTTTGTCATTCTTAACACCAAGTCTGGATCAGTACAAAAAGATCTATTGAATGCCCAAACAACTAATGAGATTCAGGGATATCAAATAATCACCCAAAGAAACGAATGAGATTCGGGGCCGCCTCCATATGTGAAGTCTAACAATAAATATAATAGACCAAACAAAAGGTAGAGTTAACATGTAACCCCGGCTAGTAACTCCAAGCCTTTAACCTGTTAAATGTGACGTGAGCATCTTGACAAATGTGAGGGGATGTTAAATGCCAACACGCTCTTGACAAAACTGAAGTACAAGTGGATAAATAAGACCACAAGATTTTCGGCAATCGATTTTATTTCATTTTTAATAATGATTTGAAAACTGTAGCAACATTCAACTATGGGTATCCTGAAGTTTTAGCATGTTTTAAATCAATCCAGATCGTCCGCTATAAATATCCTATTTCCCAATTCTGCTGGATGGAACTTGAAGAGTAAATGCTCGTCATAAATCAAATTACCAACAAAGTAGTTTTCCCAACCCTGCCCTATTTGTATAGCGACATAACAAATAGTGGTTAGCGACATAACAAATAGCGGTTAGGGGATTGTTTTTATTACTTGGAGTTGCTTTTAGGTTCAGTGTATTGATTATTGCTGCCTTCAAATTGACTTATCTAGCATTGAGTTGCTCTAGAATGGGATTTGCTCAGTTGCTTTTGAATTGGAGTTGCTCTAGAATGGGATTTGCTCAGTTGCTTTTGAATGGGATTTTCTCGACACAGATATTGTGGCTATCTTGCAGTGAGGAGCCTACTAGCGTATAAAGGACAGAACAAAACATTTAAAATTTAAAGCACCTCTTGATTCATGCATTTTCTGAGAATGTACATGAAGATGAAAACAAGAAATGTGTGTGAGTGGGCTTATTTAGCAAGCATGTGCATGCACACGTGGCAATGAAAAATGCACAAACTTTTCTAACTGTTGACTAGTCCACATGTCTTTGAACAAGCTCAAACATGTTGCTGGGTACTGGACATCATTTTAAACTTCAAGCGTTGAAAGTTGCAGGAAATTTGAAGCATGGAGTAGCAATATCAAGATCTTTGAACTATTGAGTTTGAAGTGTTGGGTACTTGTTTCAAGGACTAGTTGGATTGTCACACGACAATCGTTTAGAAGAGAAGAGGTTTTTGTCTTTGATTTGTTGAATTTGAACTATTGGGTTGTTGTCTCGTATTATTAAGAAGAGGATATTTTAGAAGGTTATCGTGTATTCTAAATTTGGAGAACCCGTTTGGTTTGGAAGGAAGATTGACATAGAGAGCTCATTGACCACAGTTAATGAAGAGTTTTTCTTTTATAATAATTATAATTCAAATGACTCCCAAAAATTTATAATAACAAATTGGCTATAACCTATAACAATAAATATTTTATATTTTTACACAATAAAAGTATTTAAACGACACCATACAACAACTCATTTCTCTTTAATAACTGAATATAATCATCAAATGCTTTCAATCAAATTGAACCATCAAATCTAGTGAGTAAAGAAGCTGCAGGGGTTAAATGTAATGTATTGTTAGATACATGAGCAAAAGACATAATAAATGAAGACAAAAGGATATGAGATGGTAATACACCAAGAAGTTCTAATAGTTCAGATTTAAGTGATTCTTGTCTATCATAAAAGCATGATGGAGTCACATTCCAATCTATTAAAAGCAACTTCAAAACTCATATGGAAGGTGCACAGCTTGTGGTTTAAACATTATGTATTTTGTACATAAAAATGAGCTGGAAACACGTACTCAAATGACAATGTGTATTCAATATTGAAATGAAATCACCATCTATTACAGTGTCATATCAACATGGTCCCATTATGGATGTGGATTGTTGTAATAGGGATTAGCAAACGAAACTTCTTCCTCTTGTCAACCAGTAAACACGACTTTTTTTAACAGAAGATCGAAATCATGTTCAAGTCGCATTTACATTAATTATTAATTATATGGCACAATACATTTTAAGTTCAATGTGACCTATAGTATTTGTCCCATCAAAACTCACATTGGTCATATAAGAGTTGTGTTTGTGGAACAAATTTTGTATTATTTTTGTTGTTGGATAATCATTTTATTGAAATACTTGATATTGACACATTAAGATAATTATTATTAAACTAGTGTAAGAATAATAACAAAACATTATTATTGCTTTTAATATTGTGGTTAATTATGATAAATGTATTTTAAACATAAATAATCTAAATTTTATGAGATTTTTTTATCTTATATAATGGACCATTATATATTTCTTTCTTGACCAATTAAATTTTATGATACATTTCTATTTACTTCGTTGAAAGTACTTTTTCCTACCAACGGTGAACTATCAACTCAATTAATAAACTTATATTACGGATTTTAGTTGATAAGGCTAAGTGAATTGATTATAATCGAGAGTATTATTATAAGGGTTATTTTTCTTTGGAAGTTATTTAAGGATCTTAACATGTTGTTCAACTGTCATTTTTAAATTTTATTTTGTTTTGGAAAATTTTACTTTAGATTTTATTTAAAAGATTAAATGAATTTATTAGGTTGGAAACTATTAATAATTTGATAAGATTAATCATTGACATAGTCTAAGGATTCGACGATTTTTTTCAGAAGTCGGCAGCCGTTGCTGCTTCCCGGGCCAAATCATTTTTCCTAATCACGCCAAAATCTGACTCCTTTTCTCGCTCTTGTTCGCTGGTAAGGATTTCTCTAGGGTCCGTTCCTTCAGCATCTAGAAAATTAGCAAGTTTCCAACCTCGAATGCATGGTGTGATCGTTCTATCCTTGTAACATCCCCGACCCTCTGACCAGCGAAGAGGACGCAACTATACACCAAACATCTGGGAAACTAGCCCCATGAACATGTACATATATATAAACTGAAGGAAAATGCTTAAACATAAAACATACTAAGATGCATAATCATACATATACTTAGCGGAAGCAAAACATACAATTCAACATTCAACATGTCCATCATAGTCATTAAACAGTAAGTATAAATGCAGAGACGAAATGGTCAAGAATACTTATCTTATAAGAACTGTCCCGCAACCAGCTACATCGACACCGTTCCACCCAACCATAGGCCAGCATGCTCCTTAATCTCTCAGCAACGTTTCCACCCCCAAGTCGGGCATGATCCCCCAAGGAATAAGGAACAAGCAGGCTTACACATAGCCAAGGATAACAAAATAGTCAAGGATACACAATTCAGTCAAGCCAACACAGTTGGGTTTATCCAGCAATCAAGAGATTATCCAAGCCAACACAGTTGGGTTTATCAAGCCATCCAAGAGCTGGGAAAGGATAAATGCTAAGTTGGTGAGCTCATTGAAGAGCTAAGGACACCTACACCAGAACTATCCTGACTTCTAGAACACCCGCACACACCCAACACAAGGAAATCAGTCCCTTCTCTGCTACATAGTCCCTCAGGCCCTAACCTTCTTTCTAGTGCTATTCAGGGGTTGTGGAGAAGAAAGCTAGCCCTCTAGCTCTCTCTGTGTGGTTCCCAAACACACCAGGTTTGTCAAGCAAACCAAGCCCTCATCCCCGCCCCAATACAGTCCGAAGACCAACCACTGCAGGCATGCATCAAAACCAGCAATTACAGCTTTGACGGGGGAATTCAACACCTGAGTCGTTCTTGGCCCTATCGTGGCCAGAACGACTCAGTGGTAACCTACAGCAGCTCCAAAACGTGAGGGAAGGCACAGCCAACAAAACATAGGTGAACTCATAGCAAAACGAACATCATGGGGAAGATCACAGCCCCCGACTCAACAATGAAACCACAACAAATTTACACAGTCGGCAATGGAGGAAGTAAAGAGACTCTCAGCCTGGGTATAAGGAAAACATGCAACCCCACCGAAATCATGAATGGATTCCTCATAGTAGGATCGTGGGTGATAGTAATCGGTTCCTCCAGCTCTGCGTGAGGAAAGCTATGAAAAATCCCCCCCCCCCCCCCCCCCAATTGGTGCATGAGGAAGAATAGAACTTCTCTCCGTGAGGAGGTGAGCCAAACGTCCGCATGCGTATGAGCAAGATGCGATGGAGAGTATGGAAGTGGAAGCACCCCCCACTGTTTTTCCTCTGCCCATGTAAAGGAATGATTCCACTGTGGAGTGTGCGTGGGGGAAAGCTTGCCACCCACCACTACCTAGCATTAACTACCCCAACTAACAATTAGAATCAAATAAATGGTTGGTTGACACATGGCTTTTCCCCATGGACTCAAGGTTTAACAATCCCCCCCCTTATCCTTAGGAAAATCATGCCCTTTTCAATATAGTTGCATTGACATAGCTGGTTGATGTTCTTTTAATTAAAAAGCATAGTTACATGATGCCACAACTTAATATGTGTCGTATATCTCTATATGCCATCGGTAACAATTCTAATCACAAAAACATAACATAACCAAATCGATGGTGGGGATTTTGCCTTTAGCTCTGCACCGGGATTATTTACAATATATATATATATCATGTATATTTAATGCATCGGGGTCAAAACCGGGGTGTTACATTCTCCTCCCCCTTCAATAGCACTGTCCTTAGTGCTTTACAAAATTTGAAGAAAATGCTACACTGGTACCGCCTCAATGTTCCAAAGAATTGAACAGAAATGGATGTGACAATCGCATGGCATCCTCTAGCTCTCACGTAGCCTCTTCAGGTCCGTAGTGCTCCCATTGCACCTTTACCTACCCTATGGCCCGCTTCCGGAGCATTGTGACCTTCCTGTTGAGGATGCGCATTGGCTCAATTTGGAACTTTCCCTCGGGTTCCACCTGAATCGCATCCCAATTTATCACATGGTTAGGATCATGTACATATTTCTTAAGTAAAGAAACATGAAAAACATTATGAGCTCTAGTACTAGTAGGCAATGCAAGTCTATATGAAACTGGCCCTATTCTTTCAAGCACTTCAAATGGCCCACAATATCTTAGTGACAGCTTGGCACAAATTCCAAGCTTCAAGGAACTCTTCCTTGCCCTCACTCGGAGGTAGACATGATCCCCATCACTGAACTCCCTGTTCACTCTATGCTTATCTACATAGCTTTTTTGTCTGTACTGTGCTGCTTTCAGATTCTGCCTGATCTTTACAACTTCTTGCTCCATTTCCCTGAGCAATTCTGGTCCAAGCACAACCATTTTCACCAAATTATCCCAAGTCACTAGTGTCCTACACCTTCTTCCATACAAAGCTTCATACGGACTCATCCCCAAGGATGTCTGTTGTCCATTGTTATAAGCAAACTCTACCAGGTGTAAGTAATCTTCCCACTTGGTTGGTTTGTCCATCACATACATGTAAAGCATGTCTTCAAGCACCTGATTAACTCTTTATGTCTGCCCATCTGTTTGAGGATGATAGGTAGTGCTAAAGTTTAGCTTTGTACCCAAATCCGCAAATAACCCCTTCCAAAATTGGAAGTGAATTTAACATCTCTGTCAAAGACTATTGCCTTCGACAATCCATGCAATCTGAAAATCTCCTTCATGAAGATCTTTGTAATGTCATATGTCTTATGCGTAGACTTCATCGGTATAAAATGTGTTGCCTTTGTCAACTTGTCTACCACAACCATGATGGAATCATGTTGTCTCCAAGTCATCGGCAATCCTGTAATAAAATCCATGGAAATAAATTCCCATTTCCATTCTGGAACTGGCAAGGGCTGCAACAAACCCACTAGATGTTGATGCTCAACCTTTACCTGTTGACATTTCATGCACCTCGAAATGTATTCAGCCATGTCCCTTTACATTCCTGGCCAAAAGTACTGTTTTCTGGCTATAGCAATTGTCTTCTAGTATCCTGGGTGACCAGAATACAGAGTTTGATGGATTTCATCCATAACAACTCTCCTCAAATCTGCTACATTTGGAATATAAATTCTGCCTTTATAAGTAAGAAGTCCATCTTCTTCCAATTTATATCCCTCATACCTATTCTCAAGATTTTGCTGCTACAATTTATCTTTTACAAGCTCATACCATTCATCTCCAGCAATACAATTACAATCCGTTGCCTCAAATCTAATTGGAAAATACTAAGGGATGCCACGTGCATGTCCTGGACCTTCATGTTGAGTGCATTAGCTACCTTATTCTCTTTTCCCTTTATGTGCTTGATTTCAAAATCGAACTCACATAAAAACTCCAACCATCTTGCTTGCCTAGCATTCAGAGTAGGCTGATCAAACAAATACTTCATACCACAATGGTCTATCCTGAGCTCAAATCTTCTACCCATCAAGTAATGCCTCCACATCTTGAGAGCATGTGCTTTGGCTGTAAGCTCTAGATCATGAGTGGCAGAGTTCTTCTCATGCTCCTTCATCTTTCTTGACTCATAACATATCACGTGGTTGCCTTGCATAAGGACTCCTCCAAGCCCTTGTTCGCATGCATCGATAAACACCACAAAATCTTTCTCTACATCTGCAACCTTCAATACTGGTGCACTGGTGAGAATATTCTTCAACTATTGGAAGCTTTCTTCACACCTCGATGTCCATGCAAACTTTATCCCCTTCTTTTGCAAAGAAGTGATGGCATGTGCAACCTTGGAGAATCCTTCAATGAATCTCCTGTAGTATCCTGCAAGTCCCATAAAAGATATTACATCTGTCACATTTCTTGGAGTAGGCCAATTCATAATGGCTTCAATCTTTTCAGGGTCCACATATATACCCTCTTCTGAGATAATGTGACCTAAGTACTGAATTCTATCTCTTTAGAAGTCACACTTGCTCACTTTTGCATATAGTTAATGCTCCCTGAGAAATTGCAATGCCAATCTCAAATGCTCTTCATGCTCCTTCTCGTTCTTAGAATTAACAAGAATGTCATCAAGGAAAACAAGAACAAACTTGTCCAAATATCTGCTGAAGATACTGTTCATAAGGCACATAAATGTAGCTGGTGCATTTGTGAGACCAAATGGTACCACTACAAACTCATAATGTCTATACCTTGTTCTGAAGGTTGTTTTATGAATGTCTTCATCCTTGATTCTCACCTGATGGTAACCAGACCTCAAGTCAATCTTGGAAAATACCTTTACTCCTCTCATTTGATCAAAGAGGTCATCAATCCTAGGCAAAGGATATTTATTCTTCACAGTAACCTTGTTCAACTGTCTGTAATCAATACATAACTTGAGTGTACCATCTTTCTTTTTTACAAACAAAACTGGTGCTCCCCAAGGAGACACACTTAGCCGAATATACTTATTTTCCAACAACTCTTGCAGTTGCATTTTCAACTCTAGCATCTCTGGTGTACTCATCATGTAGGGTGTCTTGGACACTGGTGCTGCTCCTGGCACAAGTTCAATTGTGAAATCAATGTCCCTCTTTGGAGGAAGCCTCAGGATCTCATCAGGAAACACATCTTGAATTCCTGTAACACCTGATAGTCCTCCAACCTAGGAGTTTCATCTCATGTTGTCTCAAAAATATGAGCTACATACAACTAATAACCCTTCCTACATAACTTCTTCAACTGCATTGTTGAAACCTGCCTTATTGAAATCACCTTTGGAATACCTTTCACAACTACTGGGTTTCCTTCTTCATCCATGCATTCAAAAGTCTTGTTATAACAGTCAAGCTTCACTCTGTGAGCTTCTAACCAATCCATTCCAATAAGAACATCATAGGAACCAAGCGGTAGAACATTCAGATTTACATAAGTGATCAGTCCATTCATAACCAATGGATAATTCTCTACCACTTCACTGACCTTTCTCTTAGTCCCGGTGGCTAGCTGAACTAACCAAGATTTTCTATGATTTACTTTCTTAAAAGCACACATCTCCACTACTGTAGGAGTAATGTAACTATGAGTAGAAATAGGGTCAATCAAAATAGAAATAGATTGTTCAACAATCTTACCTGCAATTTCAACCACAGTTGACTGGTGATCTTCCTGGTGGTCCTCCAATGCTGCATAAATCCTAGGGACTGCCCTTGCTACTTGACCCACTGTTTCTGCTTCTTGAATGTTATAAGGTGGTATTGCACTTTCGTTCTCGAGTGGACAATATCTGTGCAAGTGGGGTCCTTCACATTTCCAACATTTGAGTGGTCCTTTATTCTGTTGTGGATCTTTAAGCTTTCCACCTGTCACTCCAATTGGATTACTCACAGCTTGGGATGGCTGCTTCTACTGATTCCTAAAGTGAGAAGGTTTGAAGCCTTTCTTTCTTTGGTCAAACTTCTCATTCTTCTTGTCCTTCCATGCCTTATTGTAATCAGGTTTACCTTTGCTTTTCTCATAGCAATACTTAGCCTTCCTTATTGCTTCTTCAAGAGTTCTAGGTTCATAGAACTCAATTCTATCTTTGTCAGACTGAGGCAATCCACTTAGAAACTGCTGGACCTTCACTTTTTCATCTTTGATGTATCGGACATACCTCAACAATTCCAAGAACTTATTTGCATATTCATCCATGGTCTGGTGACCCAATCTCAGCTCATGGAACTCCCTAATCTTATCATCGTAATACTAGTCAGAGAGGTATTTCTGCTTGAAATACTTCTTGAACTGTTTCCACTTTAGTCTTCTTTCACTGATCCTATTTACTTGCTTGAAGTGTTCCCACCAAATGGATGCTCTTCCTTTCAGATTGAATATGGCAACTCTTTCCTTCATGTTTCCTGAATAATCCTGCACTTGAAAGTATTTTTTTATCCCAAGAAGCCAAGCTTCAGCCTCTTGTCCAGTCTTTATCTCACCATCAAATGTAGGAGGTTTAGCTTTCTTAAATCCATCCCGAGAGTAATGCCTATGGCGTCTCTTTCTTTTTCTTTTACAAGAGGGTGAACTTGTATCCCCACTGGATTCTTCAGAGTCAGATGATCCACTAGAAGTCCTTCTCCTTCTCCTAGTACTGCTCTTACTACCTTCTGGTCTTGCTATACCTCGTCCAGAGTCTATCTTTCTCTGCAAGTCTGTCAAACTCTGCAACATGGCAGCATTCAACTGATACTACTCTTCTTGGGCTTTAATCAAGCTTCTCATGCTAGCTGCAACATCTGACGGTGTCTCTTGGAATCTCCTTCCGTTAGACTCTATGTCATCATTTCCATTACGGACATTTTCTCCCATGGCATCTCCCGCACGCACGTAAGAATCCCGAGCATCATATGCATCATGGGTTCTCATAAATGAACCACCTCTGACTTACCAAACTACACCACCTGGAATACTGCCTTTGAAGGTGACTATGATTCTGCAAATGTGTTAGATAGAAAACTGTTAGATTCATACATTAATAAAATCAAAACTACTTACCTTCTCCTGGAAAAATCATAAAATAACCATTTTGCTTAAACACAAAATCTTTCTCCTTTTCAGTCCTGTAATCCCCTGACAATCTGCTGAAAACCCATTGAAAAACAATTGAAAAACTGCTTGAAATCACTGAGAAATCCCTGCACTCAAAATTTCCTTGTATAAAATCGCATCTCATCCCAACTAAAATTCTGACGTTTCGGCGGTCAGAACAACTAGTTTCCCCCGCTACTCATCGGTGGTATGTTCATCTATTCTTCTCTGGCATGTCGGATCCGTATTTGTTTGCAGCTTTCAAACTTTATCAGCGATGCCAAGGACTGTTCATCAAGTGGCTAATTCCATAGGAAGCCACAATGGCAGCCAACAAACTCTCTGTGGTTTTCATGGACCATAACCCTGTCGGACCCACTCACTCATCGGATGGTTAGTCCCATAGGCAACCACAACGACAGACAACAAATCCACTATGGTGTCCTCGGTCCACAAGCCCATCAGCGGATCAGAGCAATTAAAACTATGTGTCGGCGATCGGAGCATCGACAGTTTAACTTCTAATCGTCGGAGTGCTAGTCCACATGGCAGCCGCAACGGCAAGTAGCAATCCCACTGTGGGCTCTGCGGACTATAAGCTAATCGGTTGTCAGAATCTCTATCCAATATCGATGGTTCAAGCCTCTATCCGTCGAAAGGATAGTCCATTAGACAGCCGCAACGACGGACGCACGAACAACTAATTTCTTTCGATGTCATTCATTGGCGGTCTAAACAGCTAAAAAGGGTTGACGTTTCAGCAGTTCCATCCACTAAATTTTGCCGATCATCGATGGTCTCAACACTTAGACAATTTTTTGAAAATTTTCTTCTTATTTCTCATCCGTGTCAGTGCCTTCATCCTCTAACTTTCTTCGATGGTGATGACGTTTCGGTGACCCCATCATCTAATTTTTGCCAATCCGCTCAACTAATATTCGCCGACGTTTCGGCGATCCTTAGCCATACGAAGCCCTCGTTTTGGCGCTTCCATCGTCTAATCATCGGCGATCCAGTTAGCTAATCTTTGCCGATCGACAATGGTCTCAACCCTTAAGCAAAATTTCGAGGAAATTCCTTCTTTTTCCTCCGCGTCGGCGATCCCGTCCACTAATCCTCGTTGATGTTTCGATGATCTTCAGGGGATCTCCGCCGATGTTTCGGCTGGTCGGTCAACTAAATTCCGCTGATTCATTAGCTAATTTTCGTTGAACGTCTCTTATCCTCCACAGTTGGTGAGGCTTGCATCGAAGGTCTATCCATCTAAGTTTGTCGATGAGCCGACGGCATAACACTTAGAAAAATTTTCAAAATCCTTTCTGCATGTCCCTCATCGGATGGCCTTTCAACTATGCATTCCGCTGTATCAAAGGATCTCCCCACTTAGTCCTCCAATGATCCGACGAGTTCAGCACTTGGAAAAAAAAATTGAAGTTTTTCTGAAGTTTTAGAGTTTTCCTGATTTCTGATCTCTGGTGGGCAGAAGGCAACCTTCCTCTGCTAACTGGTTTCCCATGGCCCTCTGAGGCCCAAATGCTGCAATGATGGCTCTGTCATTGCATCTTCATAGCCCATTCAGGCCCATGCTACAACATAATCTTTGATGCCACACTGTAACATCCCTGACCCTCCGACCGACGAAGAGGACGCTACTATACACCAAACATCCGGGAAACTAGCCTCATGAACATGTACATACATATAAACTGAAGGAAAATGCTTAAACATAAAACATACTAAGATGCATAATCATACATATACTCAGCGGAAGCAAAACATAAAATTCAACATTCAACATGTCCATCATAGTCATTAAACAGTAAGTATAAATGCAGAGATGAAATGGTCAAGAATACTTATCTTATAAGAACTATCCCGCAACTAGCTACGTCACTGCAATGTTCCACTCAACCATAGGCTAGCGTGCTACTTAATCTCCCAGCAACATTGCCACCCCCGATTCAGGCATGATCCCCCAAGGAATAAGGAACAAGCAGGCTTACACATAGCCAAGGATAACAAAATAGTCAAGGATACACAATTCAACCAAGCCAACACAGTTGGGTTTATCAAGCCATCCACGAGCTGGGAAAGGATAAATGCTAAGTTGGTGAGTTCATTGAAGAGCTAAGGACACCTACACCAGAACTATCCTGACTTCTAGAACACCCACACACACCCAACACAAGGAAATCAGTCCCTTCTCTGCTACACAGTCCCTTAGGCCCTGACCTTCCTTCCAGTGCTATTCAGGGGTTGTGTAGAAGAAAGCCAGCCATTTAGCTCTATCTGTGTGGTTCCCAAGCACACCAGGTTTGTCAAGCAAACCAAGCCCTCATCCCCACCCCAATACAGTTTGAAGACCAACCACTACAGGCATGTAGCAAAACCAGCAATTACAGCTTTGACAGGGGAATTCAACACCTGAGTCATTCTTGGCCCTATCGTGGCCAAAACGACTTAGTGGTAACCTACAGCAGCTCCAAAACATGAGGGAAGGCACAACCAACAAAACGTAGGTGACCTCACAGCGAAACGAACATCGTGGGGAAGATCATAGCCCCCAAATCAATAATGAAACCACAACAAATTTACATAGTCGACAATGGAGGAAGTAAACAGACTCTCATCCTGGGCAGAAGGAAAACATGCAACCCCACTGAAATCGTGAATGGATTCCTCATAGTAGGATCGTGGGTGATAGTAATCGGTTCCTCTAGCTCTGCGTGATGAAAACTATGACAAATCCCCCCCCCCCCAATCGGTGTGTGAGGAAGAAAATAATGTCTCTCTGTGAGGAGGTGAGCCAAACGTCCATGTGTGTGTGAGCAAGATGTGATGGAGAGTAGGGAAGTGGAAGCGCCCCCCACTGTTTTTCCTCTTCCAACGTAAAGGAATGACCCAACTGTGGAGTGTGCATGGGGGAAAGCATGCCACCCACCACTACCCAGCATTAACTGCCCCAACTAACAATCAGAAGCAAATAAATGGTTGGTTGACACATGGATTTTCCCCATGGACTCAAGGTTTAACAATCCCCCCCCCTTATCCTTAGGAAAATTATTCCCTTTACAATATAGTTGCATTGACATAGTTGGTTGAGGTTCTTTTAATTAAAAAGCATACTTACATGATGCCACAACTTAATATGTGCTGTATATCCCAATATACCATCGATAACAATTCCAATCACCGAAACATAACATAACCAAATCGATGGTGGGGCTTTTGCCTTTAGCTCTTCACCAGGATTATTTACAATATATATATATATATATATATATATTTAATGCATCGGGGTCAAAACCGGGGCGTTACAGTCCTAGCGTCAATTTCAAACTTCTGGCAACAACCATCGGCCTCTTGTTTTTCCTCTGTGACCTATCGAACATAGTTCGATGCTTTTCTCCCGCTTCTTAGCTTAGTGGCTCGACAAGGAATGCCTTGTAGTGATGAAACGATCCCGAGCAACTATCAAGGTATGAGGTGTATCCATCCCTTACCATTTCCTCGTCCAACGAACAATGTGATGGGTCTGCTTGAATATTGAACCACAAATGAGCTCGCATGCTTGTACAACTACCAAAGTCAGTCAACACCAGAGATTTGATGTAATGCATAACCAACAAGGTCCTATGCGGAGAACCAAAGGGGACGAAACAAAGATAGTGTCGTGTAGGTTGTGTTTTGCTAAAAATTGGCCGCTCTAGAACCATTTCTTGGGTTTCTAGAGAGTCCGAATCTCTAAGTAACTATGGATAAATCAATAGAAGATGCGGATGCGGGTCACGATGCATGCTCTTTTGTAGATGAGCTTAGTACCATGGAAAGATGGATATATGATGATATGCGATTTCCGGTTCAATCTATCATAACAGTCTTGCTTCTTGCTTCTGTAGGTACCGGTATTTGGAGGCCCAGCAACAAAGTTAACTTGATTTTGTTTCTATTAATTTCTAAGATGATCCAAATCTATAATCAGGTTATTATTGGTGGTAGATTGTTTGTTTAAGTTTTAAAGGTCCAACCATATGTATATAATGAAGTCTCATTACCAGAAGCACACCCAAGCCTGTACATTTGGTAATGGAATAGATGTTAATGTTAAATCATACTTAGCAATTGATTTCTAGTCATTTTTGTATTAAAACATTCTATAAAATTGTGAATATTTTATTTTTATTTTTTTATTTTTTAAATGTTAACTTTTTATTTAATATTTAAAGTAATGCATTGAGAAGAGTTTGTATATAGAAGATCAAATAACAGAAGAAAAAAAAAAAGTTGGAAATCTATATAGGAGTACAATAAGCATTATGAGGTTTTTCATATATGCACTGAAAAGTTTTCAAAACAAAAAGCGCACCTTTTTATTTAAATAAAAGTAGTGTCTTGAGAAAATCAAAATAAAATCAATGTATATAAGGCAAAGATACACATGACACCCATTAACGAGTAATATCAACCTAAAACTTTACTTCTGGATGTCCATAGATACAAAGCTACAAAATTATAAAATATCATATTATAAATAAAAATAAGGTTGGAAATCCATATAGCAGTACGATATCTTTGTGATGGTTTATATGCATTGACGGGTAATAAGGGTAATAAAAGTAAGGGTATTTATTCTAATTATTAAATTTGTAATATTATAAAAAATTATTGTTTTTAATTATTAAGACATATATAGATACAAAGCTACAAAATTATAACATATCATATTATAAATAAAAATTTATAAAATATCATATTATAAATAAAAATAAGATTAATTATAAAATATTATATTATAAATAAAAATAAGGTTGGAAATCCATATAGCAGTACGATATCCTTGTGATGGTTTATATGCATTGACTGGTAATAAAAGTAAGGGTATTTATTTTAATTATTAAATTTGTAATATTATAAAAAATTATTATTTTTAATTATTAATTTTTTAATATTATTAAAAATTATTATAATTATGTATATTTGTGTATTTTAGTTCTTAATTTATTATTAATTTTATTATTTATTATCAATACTTTATATTATTTTTTTTCAAGAAGAAAAAACTGTCATTGTTATTCAAGTTGAATCAAAAGACATTTTACACACAATAGCATAACTGCCCACCCTGGGAATCCCGTCAGGGAGAAAGGCACAAAATACCAAAATTCCCATCAGTATACTGTCTCATCATGTAATGAGGACTGTCTGATCATTCACATCAATCGAGAGCCAATAGACTATGTTCTGCATTCTAAAGAGGAACTTACTAAAGAAAAGCAACTGCAATACATGGGTAAAAGACCCAATCAGACCAGTAAGGATCAAATAGTGTGTCCAGGGGATCCGTAATGAGGGGAAACCTCATAATACAAGCTCAAAAGAGCTGAATATAATCTCTAAAAACCAGATTATTCTCATCAAATTCCAAAAAGCAGCATTTACCTTGGGGAAGACTAAGTGCCTTTTTAGAAAGTCTGTCAGCAGTCATATTGTGCTCTCGATAGATGTGAGAGAACGACAGTTCCGAAAAGCTATAGGCTAGCTTTTTAGTCTCCCTACACCAATGAACAAGTTCAGGTGGGGAGAGAGCAGCTGATCCTTTTGCCCAGTTGATGATTACCAGAGAATCACCAAATACCTGGGTAAGTGGGATCCCCATCATATGGGAAAGATGCAAGAGCGCCCAAAGACTGAGCAACTCTGCCTTGGTATTTGTGCCATGTCCCACCCCCAGCGAAAATTCCAAATAGTGGGAGTCATTAAGAAAAATGCACAGTCCAGCACCAGCAATCCTGTTGTTGCATGCACCATCGAAAAAGCCACATGGGAAAGACTTGACTGGAGGAAAACCAATATCCCTTCTTCTATTTTTCTTGATGACAGCCTTATGAACTGGAGAAAGTACTGAAAGCAAAATCTGCTGAATGATGCTTTGTATATTCCTGTATTTTCCTTCGAATACTGCCAGATTGCGTGCTTTCCAAGTCGACCACAACATGTAGAAAGGCAGCAGAAATATAGTCGAGATCTTCGGTGTCTTATCCACCCAACCATAAACAATATCGGCAACAGGAATGCCTGATAAACTTAAATTAATGTGGAAATAGTCGACAAAAAACTCTGCTACAAATTTCCAAACCCAGCAGGATGAAAACAAGTGCTCGACCGATTCCTCATTGGATCTGCAAAGAGGACAAATGCCAGGACCCGTGAACCCTCTACACTGTAGATTATCCTAGGTGAGAATACGGTTACGGAGGACAAGCCATATAAAACATGATATCTTGAGTGGGAGGGCCCTGTGCCATACAGGGGGGCATGCATCCACCAAGTCCAGTCTAGTAGATGAATAGAAAATGCAGTCATATGCCTCCCTAGCAGAAATAGAATCTTTTTTATTATTATAAGACCACATCAATTTATCAGAGCTGTCCGATAGTCGAATTCCTGAAGCTGCTAGCTCGAAGGTAAATCATTCCAGACCGATTCGAAGGTACCTCCAAGGTCAAGATCTGAAGCAGAGTACCAGTAATGTCGATCTACAGAACATGGATTATGAGCTTGTGCCAAAGTGCAGATATTAAGATCTTCCAGATATGTCCTGAGATCTTCTGGAAAAGATAATGATGCTGTCGAACCCATAATCAGGTCTATCCCCAAAAGAATACACTCGCCATTCCCAACCTACCATGACAGGTGCTGGCCCAACCATGGAAGAACCTGTAAAAAACCCCGCTAGAATAAAGAAGAATTACGAGTTCTAAATGATTTTGACCGTAGCCAATCCACCACCGTCCCCCCTTTAAAATATTTTGCTTGGAGAACCTGAAACCAGAGACCATTAGAGTGTAAAACTTTCCAGAACACATTCAACCGCAGAGCTTGATTGAAGCAGGTGAGATTTTTAATACCCCAACCACCAGAAGATTTTGGCCTGGATAGATCATTCCAATTAGATAGATGATACTTGAACGATGATTCGGTGGATCCCCAAAGGAAATTGAACAAAGAACTTCTTAGCTTCTTAAGAATGGTGCATGGAAGGGGGGCCAATCCCATCCAATATACAGGAATACTAGAAAGTACAGCCTTGACAAGAACAAGCCTCCCACCAAGAGATAAATATTTGTAAGCCCAATGGTTGATCCTCTTTTCAAATTTTTGCAATAACTAGAACCAGTCAGCAACTCTGTAGTTCAGGGGTTTCAATTGATATCCCAGGTAAGTGATACCTGACTGAATAGGAAGCATCTTATAAGGCAGTGCAGCTCTAAAATCATTGAGACAAGTATCATCAAAATTGTGATAGAGAAAACATGACTTATCAGAATTAATTCTCATCCCTGAAGCTTTACAAAATGTATCAAGGAGGACCTCAAAAGCCTGCCAGTCCTAGAGGGTACCCGTTCCATAAGAATGACATCGTCCACGAATAGGAGGTGAGAGAGGGTAAGTGAAGGAGAGATACGTATACCTCTGATGAGACCGTTGTCCTGGGCATCCTTGATGAGGAGACTGAGGCCCTCTATAACGAGAATAAACAGTAGTGGAGATAAAGGGCAGCCTTGCCTAATACCATGAGAAGCAGTAAAAAAGTTGGAGGGAGTCCCATTAATTAAAACAGCAAAGTTGACAGTGGAAATACAAGACATAATCCAATTGACAGTGAGGAGTGGAACACCAATCTAAATAAGGATAAGCCTAATATAAGTCCAGTCAACACGATCAAATGCCTTAGTTGGATCCAATTTAAGGACGAATGAGCAGGAGTTCTTGATCTTAACTGAGTGGAGAACCTCCTGAACAATACCAATAGGCTCAGTGATTTGACGATCTTTAAGAAACCCGAATTGTTCATGGGAGATAGCCAAATCAAGAAAGGGTTTAAGTCTGCTTGCAATGACTTTGGCAATGAGTTTGTAAAGAAGGTTACATAAGGAGATGGGTCGAAAATCAACGAAAGTGTGGGGCTTGTCCTTTTTAGGGATAAGGGCTATAAAAGTGGAGTTCAAGGATGGGGGAATATGCCCAGCAAGCCTAGTAGAATCTACCATTTGAACTAATGTAGAGCCCAAGAGGTCAAAAAAGTATAAGTAGAATTCCACCGGCCACCCATCTGGGCCCGGACTACGATCCTTTTTGAAGGATTTAAGGGAAAGCTCAACCTCCTTCAATGTAACCTGTGACGTAAGTCTCAAGGAATGCTCAGAATGAATCATTCTAGGAAAAAGTGAGATCACTTTGAGCTGGGATTCAAGACAGGTGAGGCTCTCATCCCGAAAGATATACTCAAAAAAAGATTTACCAAGATCCTTCAAGGGACCTTCATCCTCAAAAACATTACCTTCATCATCTTCCAGAGACCAGATCATATTCTGAGTCCTTCTACCTGATGCAATAGTGTGGAAAAATTTAGTATTAGAGTCCCCTTCAAGGGCCCACTTAAGCCTGCTTTTGAGCTGCCAAGTGAGCTGAAAATGGTTCAAGATACTGAGTCTTTCTGCATTAAGACAAGAAAGATGTGCCTTTTGTTCCTTAGAAAGTATGCCCATAGAAAGGATAGACTCAATGGCACGGTCCAATAGATAAGTGGCCTTGACAAAACTGGCAGATTTTTCTTTGATCCAGGACTTAGTATCAGACTTGAGGAGCCTAAGAGTCGAACAGAGATCCACAATACCAGAAGAATGATCCAGATTTGAATTAGAAGACCACCATTGATGAAACCAATCAGTAAAATCAGGATTTTCCAGCCATGACCTGTTGAACTTAAATGGATAGTTGAAGGGTCCTTTCGTATGATTCCACTCCAATAGAATAGGAAAGTGATCAGATAGGAGAGAGCAATGAGTCCAGGTCCTATAGGCCCCAAGAGTGGGCAGGAGATCATTAGAGATAAGGAATCGATCAAGGCGCTTGCAAATACCATCTTCACCAGTACGACCGTTGCTCCATGTAGGACCGGTCGAGGGAGGAGCAACATCCACGAGACCAACAGAACTAAAGAGGGAATGAAAGTGATCAGATTACAGGTCCAAAGAAGCCTTGCAGCCCCAAATCTCTGAAGAGTGAAGAGTAAGATTGAGGTCACCAGCCAAAACAAGGCGAGGGAGATTGAGAAGACCACCCCGGAGGACTTTGTCCGAGAAAGGAATTCTATCTTTGTAGGGTCCATAGACGTTCAAGACATGGATAGGATAGGAGAGACCACGGAAGTGAGCCTGGAGTAGAATGCCAGCATAGGTATGGTATGCTCTGCATTTAACAGAAAGTGGATTCCAGGCCGAAAGGATCCCTCCCGAAAGACCCCGAGCACTAATAGCACAATATTCCCAAGAAGGCAAGATTTTCGAAAAAGATAAAAGGGCCGGTAGATCGCTCCACATAGTTTCCTGAAGGAGAATGAGATCAGGATGAAGGGTATTAATAAGAGAACGGAGACCAAAAGTTTTGGGCCTGCCTCCGAGGCCACGAACGTTGAGGGAAAGTATGATCATTAAGACCCATCCAGAGAGGGGGTACATGCTCTAAGGCCCCGGGGATGATGGTCAATTCCAGCTTCCTGTAGTCTGACTGAAAGGGGTATATATGGAGGAGAAGCTGGAGAGAGTACACGAGACCCCTTCTTCCCTTTAGGTTTGCGGATAGTAACGTTTGCAAATCGGATAGAGTTGAGAGGAATAGTGGAGGAGGATAGTGGGTTAGAGGCCGTAAAGATGGAGAGTGATTTTTTAAGAGCCGGGTCCGAAAAAGACGGGGAGGAAGGGGGGCTATGGTGAGGTTGTTCTGAAGGAGGAGGTGGGTCCAATGTGGGGGAAGTTGCTGGTGGTGGACCCGTCATCGGGGAGATGGAAGGTGGGGGGTCCAGAGGAGGAGGGCGAACAGGAAGGGGAGGAAAGTCAACCAATGAATCAAGTGCCAGAGGACATGGGGGGGTGCTCTCTACCAGAGTATCAGAAGAGCCTGATAAAGCTGCAGAAAAATCCAGTGGATTACCAAGTGAGGAAGAATCCGGTGCAGGTTCGACAGATAACCCAGGGTCCCTGACCTTTTTATGTGATATGATCAGACTATCAACTACGTCGAAAAAAGATTCAGGTACAGTTTCAACAGGAGGAGAAGAATCGAAGACATTACCTGGATGTGTATGACGAGGGATCGGGAGACCAGTAGGAGGCGAGGGCGTCCTATCCAAGCTGGATTCCCTAGGATCAGCAACAGAGGTCTTCTGTGGGCAAGAGTGCCTGAGATGCCCTATGGAATGACAAAAGCTGCAGCGAAAAGGCACGTGAAGATAATCCAGTCTTTGAACCAACATCCTTTCACCACAAAGGAGCTCAACTTCTGCCAGCAATCCACATGAAATATTCATCTCCACCAGTATCCGAGCAATACGTTTATCATAAACATGCAGAAAGTCATCTTCAACAGAGACAAACTGACCGATGGTGTTGCCGATACCCTCCAGGATGGATTTGCTCCACAGAGGGAAAGGGAGCTGCGGTAAAAGAACTCATAGATGACGCTTACTGATTTTTTCTTTAAGGGGGTCGAAGTTGGTATGCCAGCGCCCGAGCACCAAAGACCCTTTACCAACACGCCACATGTTGTCCAAAACCCTGGTACAGTGGTCAGGATCGAGAAATAAAAAGACAATCCATCCTCTGGAGAGAAGACTGATGGTCGGTATGTAGTAGAATAAGGGTTTCCAGAACTCATTTGCCCAAGAAACCCAAGATTGCTTATCCATTTTGCAATATTCCAATCGCCCTATCAGTGCACGGGAACACAGTGTGGAGACTCTGTCAAGAAAGACATCATGACCCAAAAGATATCTAAACCGCTCGGCAGCAGCCTTGATACTCTTAGCATTACGTTTCCTACGGTGGCGCTGCGAAGACCCAGAGTCCGCCATACCAAATCAAAAGTACTCAATCCACGTAAAGAAATGATGGTATAAAGCAGTGCCCAAGGAAGGCAGAAGAAAAGTCACCAAACAGATACGAGCAGGATGGTACAGAAATACCATAAACAATGATGGGTGGCCAGACCACGTAAAAATCCCATAACAAATAGACCCAAGAGACCAATGTCAATGGCCTGCTTCACCAAATGATTAGAGACACTACAGACAAAGAAAATGAGTAAAATACGAGTCAACCCAGAACTCTAGATACCCGGGGCCAATAGAAGACATGCAAAGGTGGTGGACCAAAATACAAAATCAAATCCGCAGCAATGAGCGATGTCCTTCCCACTTTTTAGCTATAGCTTGGTTGGTACTAGTCCCCTAATGCAGGGGAGGGACTCCAAGCTAGGCCGCAGTGCTCTGTCGCCACAACCTTTGCCAAAACCCCACAAAAGAATAGAACGATGAAGAACCCCTCAAGGGTATGTACAGAAAGCCAGCAGAGAATAGCCACGCAAGGAAAAAACAAGACGCCCCAGGAGCAGCCGCATCCGTGAGCAGGGCTTGACCGAGGGCAAGAGGACTAATGGAGCCTCCAAAAAGGAGAGCGTGGCAAGTACAAAGGGTACCCGAAAGCACTGGAGGGTGTAGAGAGCCATGGAAATCCAGAGATATGGAGGGTAGCAACTAGAAGAAGCAGTGCGAGGCAGAAACCCTCCATTGCAGAGCCAGAACCCCCAATCAATACTTTATATTTATTACATTATTTGTGCCTAAGCTTAAAAATATTATGCTTTTGTTATTGTTTATATTGTTTTTATATGGGACTTTGTTCTTTATGTTGACATAGTTAAATAAATGAGATGGAATGACTTTAGAAATCCTTATGTTACCATAGTTAAATAAATGAGGTATAATGATTTTGGAATTCCTGAATAGAATTGTAGTGGGAAATTTATGAGAATTGACACCTTAGTATAAATCAAAAGGTTCCCTTTTTTTCTAAAAGATTTCTTGGATCTTAGCTTTAATTGATATAAATTAAAGTACCAAATAGTGAAGGAAGAAGATCAATAATTTACTTCCCTAGTCTTCATCACGTCCCCTCACGGTTTCTTATTAACGAGGAACCTCTATAGAATTTATTTTTGTTTCTAAGGCCTTGTTGAGCACATACAATTATTTTATACCCCATTCTCCTACCGCATTAAGTCTAGAAATCCTTGAGCATTTGAGAAGAGAAATTCCTTCCTCTGTTTTATTTCCGTACCAAATGAAATGGAAGCGCTTTCTATGAATCTTGTCTAGCATACCCTTGGGAATATGAGCAATTGATAGCCAATAGAAATATGTTCTTTCTAATATTCAATTGGATAACACCAATATCCATCCTCGAGACAATGATTTGTGACATGAACAAATAATTATATATTGTCATCTTTAAAATCCATGTCCAATCGGCCACTTTGTAAGCATTGCGTTTTATGTGAAAACCTAAGTACTTAAATCCCCAATCTATTTTTCATTGGATTGGTCCTCATCAGAAATCATCTTTTGATTCGTTTTTGAAGAGTTCCACTCAAATCATTCCCAAAAATATAGAACTTTTGCATGTTGTTTTTCATCCTACTTGCATTCCAACTTAAACCATGAACAAATTTAAGGAAGGTCAATTCCCTCATATTTTTTCTCCCAAGGGGTATGCCATCGACAAACAATAAATAACCACACTACAGCCTACAACTATTATAGTTCTTATAAAACCATCTCTTTTGAATTCTACTATCAAACTACTAAGGCCCTCTACCACTAAAGGATCTGTAACAAACCCCATAAACTTCAATGCGATTTGTTAGAAAAAGGGGTAAAAGTTTTCTCATTTTTTAATTAACAAACAACCATAGAAGCTAGTTACCTTGGGTACAAGGCAAGTTAAGTTATTAATATATTCCATCACAACATCCCACATTGTTAATGTAATGAAAAATAACATCCAACACTTTACACAAGAATATGCCAACAAAAAGCCAGACACACAGATATAGATATAAGTGGTTCACCCCAACCTTGGGGTTGCATCCACCAAACCTTGTAAATCTTTTTATTAACTCTCCCATACACATTTGCCGCTTATCTGCTACAATTCATTTTCCTTGCCTCCAATGGGCCCAGGAGGAAGTATTTTCAGTCTTATAAACAATTTACAAATCTTATAACTCACGATGAGCTCTCGGCTTAAGGAAATGAGATAGTGTAGACGACACAACAACAAATCATGGCCAACGATCTTGACAAACAAGAACTCACGGCTTGGTTCTACACAAAAGTTATATTATCATGGATATAAATACAACAGATTTGTAGCAAATATCAAACTTATATTAGCTCTTCCATTTGAAAACCATAAACACAAGGGCTGTAACCTACATTATAATGAATCTGCAACTCAATCATTAACGCATAGATTAAAATGTTAGATTCATAGCGTTTTTAGCACATAGAGAAAATATATATATCAATCCAAGTGGCAACCACACCCATTTTATTCAATAAATTCAGGTAAATAAGGACACATGCAGTAAGTTATAATATATAAATAAATGCATATCCATACATAAATTAAGATCCACCTTATCAAAATGTTGATCGATTCTCTTAATTCAAATACACAGCTACGGCAAAAGGAAAGGCTGTCACCAAACATAGATCTGATTCTATAGGAAAAACTGCACATTGATTTCACTCAAATAGTGGGTCGATTTCTCAAACCTATATGCAGTGAATTTACATAGCTTCGGCAAACAGAAAGGTTGTCACCAATCATGGATCGAAATTCTATAGGCAAGCTGCACATTGATTTCAGTCAAAACTATTTATGACATTATTATTCTTAACCATTATGAAGCTTTCATTTAAGAGAACAAAAGCAACTACAAAGAGACTGGTAAGGTTGCCTCCAGCAAAGCCCTTATTTATATTATTAGTTATAAACCTCAAGGATATTATATCTTACGACAATATACTCTATGCACTTACTCTATATGAGATTTACATGAATATAACATATTCAGAACTATGCATATACTCCATGTGAGACTTGCAACAATATAGCTCACTACATCACTATATGAAATTTAAGACAATATACTCATATAGAGGTGATTATGACAGTGATAACCGCAACCACCCAATTAACCACGAGCAGTTGTATGCATAAAAACTGAATAAAGAATTTTCCCATGCTAGAACCAATCAACCAGTAATTGCATTCAAGAAAATAATATAGAATATTCTTGCTAAGAAACCGAGTGAAACCCAGTGAATCATGTTCACAATTGAAAACGAGTGAATCGTGATCATAAAAATGAACGCAGAATTTTCCCTTCCAAAAATCAAATAAAAATGGATTATATTAGGAAATCCCCCTAAAGGAACAGCCTGGCCCCTTAGATGTTCTTTGATGTGATCATATTTGCAAAAATGAATTTGAAAGGCATCCCATTTGTTCAGCTATTAAAACAGATAGTTTGCATCTACATGTCTCAAGTAATTTGAACATACGCTGTGTGCAGATATATAAGTTGGAAAAACAACCTACCAACTACCAGCGCACAAATGAAGTTAATTGTTTCTTTAGTACTAAAACAGACAAGGATGTGTATTCGATCTTTATTCAAATCTAACCCAGAAAGGGATTAAAATATGAGTTCTATAAACACGTATTCATAGGTCAGAACCCAGTTAATCGTAGGAAAATATCCAAAAGTCGGCATGTATTTAATATTTACCATGATCCACACATCATTATTAAATGGCAGGTAGAGATCGAGGGCAGACGTGGTCTTGATTTTTTTACCATGATACCCAGATCATTGATCCACACATGATATATCCAGCGCAGGAATGGTTATGGCCTTCACTGCGTTCCACACTTCATTATGAAGTTGTAGGTAGAGATGCAACGCAGAGAGTATATCTAGATCATCGGCGAAAGAATGGGACAGATTTTGAGTGTTTGGATCCTGCCCCGTTCTTCCCCATTCGTCCACCTTTCCCCAAACTTAAAGAAATAGCAGGCATTCACCATCTAATCACAAACAGACCTTTGGATTTAAGAAACACAACCGACTAAAACGCCATTCAAAACGCAGGCTATTAGCATTCATGACTCAGGCATTCAATCAGGTTCAAACAAGGTAAGGGTCGTGATTCATACCTCTGATCTATACAAAGCAACGTATACAACTACCCGTTCAGACATGATTTACTTCATACCTCGAATCCGGACGCATTTTCCTTCTAAATTATGAAATGGTAAGGATCGCAGAAATATGCCCATACCTGAGGTGCATAGAAAAATCCTGAATTTGAGAAGGTACACATGAGTATCTTCCTACCCGAGACGCTTGTCTCCACTCCTCGAACCCCCCCATTGTTTATCCCCACAATGCCGAGGTAATTCGAGGAGACAAACACCCCGGAAGAATACTGCAGACGGGCAGCAATTAAGGATTGCAGAGGCATCCCGAGGAGACAAACCCAAAAGCGTGTTGCAAACTGGCAATAATTAAGGATTGCGGAGGTATCTTGAGGAGACAAACCTGGAAGCGTGCTGCAAACTGGAAATAATTAAGGATTGCGGAGGTATCTTGAGGAGACAAACCTGGAAGCGTGCTGCAAAATGGAAATAATTAAGGACATCCATCCCCACTCGGGAGAAACATCCCATCCAAAGAAACTACAGATTTTGTTAAAGGACAAATGGCGAAACCTTTTCCAAGTTTCTCTCAAAAGCTAACACCCATGCTTATGCAGCACTCATCCTTCACGAGGCCATTACCTCTTTAGGAATTGTTTTTGCAGATTCCTATTGGGTTCGCATTCTCTATGTATATAACTATAGGTACATATATATATCTTATATAATAATAATGAGATACTTTTTGGAAGACATACCTACACAAGTATGTAGATGGAGTGTCGATAAATATTCCTTTACATTTATATTTATACATATAAGAACACTATCATGTCTTTAACTTCTAACAAGGAATCATTATTAGCTTAATATCCTTAAAATGTCCTTCAAATATAAGTCTATTGCTTAACAAATTACACTAGCTTTTAATTATCATTACTTAGTTTTGAGGGTTTCCACAAGCATAGTGAGTTAGTTCCATCCTAGTATCTTTAACAAACTTTTCTCATTTCTTTAACTATGCTACGGTTTCGTAAATTTCATAACGTATTTCAGACATACACATCACATTATAATTCATGTTTACCAGAATGTCTCTCTCACAAACAATTGACGAGCATGTGTCTTACCATTCATTACCGTGACTAGCTTCTGTCTAATACGTCATAGGTTAAGTTTACTAGATCATCTTTTACTCTTTCCCCTAGTGTATTTTGTCCCCAATCATTCTCAGTTGTGTCAAGTTCTGAGTCTACTAATGCTAGCAATCACAATCATAATTTTTCATAACATTAGGAGGGGTACTCACAGTGCCATTTTACTTACAGTTTGTGTTTTTTCATTGCGTAGAATAGGGATGTTACAGGATCAGGAAAGGAGACAATGAGAATCCTTTCTTAAGTCTTTTCGAAACCTTGAAAAAAACCTGATGGAGATCCATTAATCAAGACTAAAAATTTCGTTTTTTCTAGGAAACCCATAATTCAATTAATAGACTAAAGATGCAATCATGTTTGCAAAAGGACTAGTCTAAGAAACGATCAGGACATTAGTTATCTATTACCTCTAAGAGCTACTCAATTATTACAATCTATTTGTAATGAAAATCAAGGAAAAATAAATCTAGTCACTAAAAATAAATACTATAGGTACGCGCACAACATTTTAGAACACGTTGTAAAATGCTGAAATATAGACAATCTAAATACCTTTCAAAATACATAACTTTTATCTGTGGAAAATTAGCATAACTCTAAAAAGGTGGTGCTCTTCTAATATTTGTATGTTATTTTTTTTTTAAATAATACATGTGTTCGCATTAGGCCCCGTGTATGCTATGTAAACACTAAATTTTATAAATTTTTTTGTATGTTTTTTTTGCAAAGTTGTAGTTAATAAGTGTTTTTTGTGCAAAACTATTTTTCATAATTTTCAATGTTGATTAAAAAAAAGCATTAGATTAATAAAGTGAGTGATGCTCTCGAAAGAGAACATGGAGCGTTAGGCCCCACTATCACAATTTTAAAACAATGAATTATTTTTCTTTTGTGTGTGTGCAGGTATTCATCTATACTTGCGCATGTTCTTTTTCATTTTCAAAATAGGTGAAGCAAATCAAAAGTTGCAAAGAGAATAAGAGACCTATGTTATTTAGAAATTTGACGCATGACCAAATAAAAGTGAATAAAAATTATAAAACAATGTTGTCTTCCTAAGAAAAAAATATATGAAATCTGCACATAGAGCTCCTCTATAATTGTTTGCAATTTCATTAGCAATATACATATGTAGATATTTGAGGTTGAAAATATGGAAATGGAAAAATGGACATGTGTTGTCGATTGCAAGCCAACCCATAGGTTTGACAACCCAAACCTAAAACCAAAGTAGAGAATTCATCCACCACATAGGTGGAAAAATTCCTTCATGCCAAAACTGAATGTAAGATAGTATTTTATGCTTCTATATATAATTTGTAGAATTTGATTGAAATTTTCTTCTAAAACAGAATGTAAAATGGTGTTATGGGATTTGGGAGATTCTCAAAACTCAATGTAAGATAGTATTTTATGTTGAATTATATATAATATGTAGAATATGATTGGAATTTTCTTGTAAAATGGAATGTAAGATGGCGTTATGAGATTGGGGTGCCCCCATTTAGTAAGATGGACTCATGTGATTTTTTGCAATGAACAATGAAATTGGTTCTAGAATATATCTAGAAGTACATTAACCAGTGTTACTAAAATGCATGCAATATGGAAGCGGGAAAAGGAGTATCTAACCTGCAAGTGTAAAGCACAAGTCCACCAAGAAATTCAGTTGTTTTATGTTTTCTTTATTTTTTAGTGATTACCCATTGTGTCATTCTCGTTTAAGATTTGGTTTCATTTCTTAATAGTATTTGTATAATCTTTCAAATTGCTTACCTATGTGCATAACAAGGTGCTCAAGGACAACTTACAAGAAGGAACCGTTACGAGAACAAGGAAACATGTCCCTACTACAACAACTGGAAGACCAAGAAAGGAAGCCCCAAATGCCCTTAGAATTTGTTAAAAACCCCCTTGTAGCACTTATTCTGGTGCACTACTAACTATTCCTATCGCTCATTCTATCAATTTAGTCTCTCTAAAACTATGAGAGCTTATTGGATGGTAAATACTCTTTTTTGCAATGTAAAATTTGGTGTGGAGGTTATTGGATTGTAATTACTATTTTTTTAATAAAACTTTGGTGTGCAAAAGTGTTTTCATTTTATATAAACTTAAATTTCTAACAAATGTGTTTTAATTCTATATATGAAACTTCCATATAGAATGACTGTTGATAGAAATTGATTTACAACTGTCGTGTTCTTATCATCTAAGTAGATACAAAAAACTTGAAAGATATTACCTCTGAATTGATCCATTCAAAAGGCATTTACAAAATTTTATACTTTTACAAAATTTACTTCTCATTTGTATGATAAGGTAAAACATAAGGCACCTGTATTCTCACAATGACGAAGTTAAAACCACATAATAAGAATCTAATCATTACATTGCATTTGAAAGATGGCTAGTGAAGAATGTTTGATTCAATAATTTTTCGTATTCCACAACTACATGTTGTGAGTGTGTTTAAATCAAATGGACTAGAATGGTAAATGCTAGTCAGTTGTGAGGAACATCTCGATAGGGAAAAAAAGTGGTAGATTGGTCACGTGATCTTAGAAAAATGAAAGACACGTGCCAATACTTTACAAATGAATGATGATATGGGGGTTTTCTTCATTTGTTTTTTTATATGTCAAATATGTGTTATTTGTTTTTCTATCAAAATATGAGGGGTTTCTATTTACATCATTCTACATAATCATGCATTGAAAATTATACATCATTCTACATAATCATGCATTGAAAATTATTTGCACACAAACCAATCATATAGCTTATGAAGGAGTTATTTTCACTAAACAATACACCAATGCTTTTTTAATTAATAAAAACAAATCAAGTTTACAAAATAAGGAAGGCCAATGGAGGCTCTCATAGGGTGCTCATAGGCATAATAAGCTTACCATTAGAGGCACAAAAATAAATATAACAAGAAAATATAAGTATATGAGAGAACTATAACAATGTCCACTTGATACCAAATCATCTTTCACCCCACCGCGTCCCCCACACCCAATGTTGATTGTTCCCCTAAGAGCAGATCATTGTACATCCTATGAATTTTTCTATGGTGATTTATCGTGAAAGAATGAAATTGGGAAGCAATGATTCTAGCTTCCCTATCTAGTGATATTAAGTGTTGTTTTTTTACTTGGTATGCGCCTTTACTTTGGTTGCACACAAGTTGAGGGTTCATGAAGACACCTATATCATTGGCACCATGCTTTATTGCTATTCGTAGCCCTTCAATGAAATCAATATAATATGCTTCATTGCTTGTATTCCTTCTGCATACATCCTGCTTTTGTTGGAACACCTTATTTGTAGCATTATTTTACATAACGTAAGCAATGGTTGCTTGTCCTAGGTTGGGATAACACAACACTTCAATGCATAGTGTCCATTGTTCCACCATCGTGAATGTTTCTAATGCACCGCAAAAACAAAAACAAAAGAAACTATTATACCAATATAGAAAAAAATAGAAATATTAAATATATCGATGATGTCTTATTGAGCACTAATAAACAAATGTAAAAAAAGAACAATTCTCAATATATCCACTCGTGCTTTTCACCAAGGGTTAGAATCTAAATCAAATTTCCATTAATGTAAATATTAGTCTCATACATTAAAGTCATTTTTACAGTGGGTGACCATTTGGCGTGGTCCTTACTAAAACTATTTAGCTATGGCACGGAGCCTCAATTTCAGGCTAAGTAGCTCTATGTTTAACCATTCACATTTTCACTATAGTTTATCATTTATGAAATGTGGCTTTATAATTTAATACACGCCTCTCCAATAATTGAAAATCATGCGTAGTAAAAATTGAAACCTTGTATTGTAATAACTCAAAAGTATATAGTAAGAGCTAAAGGTGTATGGTAATAACTCACTTCTTTATTTTTACAAAATTAAAGAAAAGGTGAAAAAGACTAGATTATCACACCTACATTATGGTAAAAAATAATTGGTTTACCTTTACAAGATTAAAACAAAGGTGAAACATACTAGACTATCCAACCTCGATTATTGGATGCCCATCACTTTCTAACAATACTGGGACTCTATTCACCATGGACACTTTCCAGAAAGGCTGGGATTCTGTTTTGTACTGATGTGTAGAATCCATCTCATGCTAGGTATTGTATTATAGATTGGGATTATGTTCATTGTTCATGTGCAAAGCAGGTCCTCAAAGCTATTGAAAGGGCAAGAAGAATGGAAGATTCTACTTAGAAATTGCACTATGTTAGCACTGCCCTAGGCAAAAGGTTTGAAACAATTTAAATATTCAAACTATGTTTGTTACCGCTACTTTGAAATGACAATTAAAGAGATCTTTATTGCTTAAGGGTATTTGGAGAGCCTAGGAGGCCATTAATCCTAAAAATACTTTGGAAGTGTAATTATTTCAATGACAGTGACCACCAATGATACTATTTGAAGGAAAATTCTTACCAAACTATTGTTCATAAGAGAAATTAAAATACATAGTGACTTTTTTTAGTCTCATATAAGGGAATGGGAAGACTAGTTAGTCCTTATAACAAAGTTTAGATAGCTTCATCATTGAAAGAATTCAAAGCTCATTCCATATAATCTATTGCTTAAGCTTGTCGTTTAGGGCCTCAAGCTTAGTGATGACATTGGAGATGAAAGCAAAAAGGGGTTCAAAAAGTATAAAGCAATCAATGGAGACTGTTTATTGGTTTCCATGTCGGTTCTTGTTATAAGGCTAAATAAAATATGGACGCTTAAGTCCAAGCAAAAATACTTGTCTATACAAGCAACAACATTTTGTATTTGGAAGATTTTTAATTATACTTATACTACTAATTGGACATGAAGACCTTTCACTAGCAATAGTACACAAATTGAAGATATTAACATAGCACATGTAATGACTATGTTTTGTGCTTTCCTAATGATATAATTTTGTAAATAGACTCCTTTTCCCCGTTATTTCCCACATGTTTTTGGTTAGTTATTGGTGCTTCCATATAGCTAAATAACAAAGAGTCGTATTGGTTCTTGCTAATAAAAATATTATAATCATGAAAATGCAATTGAAATTTGTTTTCTTGTTTTTCGATTTGTGATTGTAATATTAACATTTTTTTCTCTTATAATAGAAATATTATAGATGTGTTTGGGGTTGCATTAGGGAGTGGCAATTTATGTCTTATCTATAAATTTTTTTGCATGTTTTTTTGTTGTGCACGTGCTTGACACATTATTAATCTTTAATACAGAAAGGGTTATCAAAATCCCATGTAATATTCCTCAATCTCATTTCTGTAAGTTGAACCTCAGGTTTAAACATGTGTAAAATATGTGGAAACAAATAGCACAATTTTGTCCACCTTTTTTTCTTTTGGTTTTCAGTGTCTTTTATTATGTTTTCTTTTAGTGCAATTTGCCACCAAAAATGTCTTTGAGGCACATCTTTCTTACAATAGTATGATTCTCCTAAAAACTCTTTATCATGTCGAGTGCAAGTGTAAGAGTGAAATTGCATTGTTTGCAGCTTTATACAATTTCACTCTTATAGTGTAACATGTTGATTTGCTTCTAGACATGTACACAATTTTATATACTTTGTTTCACTTTCGAAATCTTTGCAACTAAGAAGAAGAAACACTGAAAATACTAGCAAGAATGTTTTCCATATTATTCCAAGCTTTATACCACATGCTTCTAAACATGTCTCATCTACTATCCTAAATGACAAGGATTTTAATAATATCATTATATGGAAGAATGCTATGGATTAGAAGATCAAGCTCTATAATTTGTCATGCTCAGTTGAAGTTGTTGAAGTTGTTCTGGTAATGATTGAAGAACCATGTAGAGCATAACTTCAGAGGAGTAGATCATATCACTGAATTTTGATAAATCCCCATTTGTTTCATGATGAACATCCCTTGCAAAAGAGTCGAAGCCCTTCACCTTCGTTATTAGCAGTCTGGCCTAATCCCATGCAAATGTTACTTTATGATTTCATTTTGGGTAAATAATGGCCACCATGAAATAGGAATGAACAAATACTAATGTTACTTTATGATTTCATTTTGGGTTAATGATGACCACCATGAAATAGGAATGAACTAATACTAATGGGCACGTTCCCACGGACTCTCACAGTAATGCTATTGGCCACCTTGCTGATAATCCTGGTTTAGTTTTTCAGTTTAAGGATTCATATCCATGCATCAGAAGTAAATTGAGTCGTGAATTCAAATGAATAGGAGAAATGCACAACACTCCATTAATGTTAAAAAGACACTAATTGCTTGTTAAGAGGTTTTGCAGCTTCTAAAATATTTATCTTTATTTGAGTGGGATTGTAAAGGGGTTTTCTCCATTAAGGTTTGTCAGAGGGATAAAACAAACATGGATTTTAATGAAAATGGCTTCTTTGTGAAATTTAAATTCAATCTAGCAATAGTTAAAACAATTCAGCTTCATTCCTTCATACGGTCCCTGCGTATTTGGCTGCAGAAGATCATGATCTACCTCACCAAAGCCTGTTGGTTTCTATCTGAGTTTGTAATGGGAAGGATCAAGCCTCTCATATCAATTCTGAACGTAGTGGTTTTCATAGTATCTGCCATAATTCTGAACAAATTGGTTTTCATAGTCAACAAAGGTAGCAACGAGTTTCTTATAGAATATTATGTCAATCCATAAACTCAAACGCAATGCAATGTTTAGCAATTTCAGGATCACCTCCTACAGATCGGTTCCAATTTTATTGAGGAAAACTAAAATCATGAATTTAAGATCATACATTGCTTTTTACACCTATAATCATTATAAACATACAGAACTCATTCTCTTCTTCATCTTGTTCATGTAGTTTATGGAGACTTTCCTTCATCTAATAACCCAATCATTCTAATCGATCTTCACTTCGACGTTAGCGTTGGATTCCATGTTTCTGCCCTCGGTCAATAGCAGCCACAATCAAACAAATGAGAAAAGCTCCAAAATATACCTCTGAGAGAATTGAGTGACTTCGCAGCCTTATATATTGGACTTATATACACAGGGTGGAGGTATTGGCCCAGAAACCCTTCCTTCCAACTGTGTAATTCCCTACGTTTGAATCAAACCGAAATTGTACAGTGTTGTAATTCCCAACTCTACACACAGACATCATCAGTAAATTCCATTGTTTCTTAGGGTCACAGCGTGTTGTAATTATGCGGCATTAATTACAGGAAAAGTTGAAGAAAGTGCCCACTTCAGAGGTTTCGGTATCGGTTTGCTCGCCGATCTTAATTGGTTTTGCACTTGTATTGTTTGTGGAAGGATAGCGTATTACGGTTCAGGCTTGGTAACTATCAATAATTTTTTCTTTCTTTCTGACCATAAATGTCTGTTTAATTTCTTTAAACTTCACAAAAAACAAAAACAAAGATTTCCTCAATGAAAAGATTAAGATTACAAGAATATAAATGCATGTGATTCGCTGAATCCAATGCAATTTAATACGAAGATCAGTTACCAAACAATGCAATTTATAAGAAGATCTGTTACCATATAATGCGAGTCGAGTCATGGTGATCAGCTCTCAATTATCATGGAATTACAACGACATCATCCAAACTATTTTTTTTTGGATAAATTGTGGAAATTAATCTTAAATTTTAGATTCCTATCTGGTAAATGTAATGGAAATTTTAATAGGCAGCAGCCGTCATATGATATACGTATGATATACGAAGAACAAAGCATAAGTAGTCAAACACAATGAACATGAACACAATCAATATGTTGAATCGTTGGCTTCCTTTATTAAAAAAGTATAAGCAGCAGAAATACATAAGTTGTAGTAAGGGTAACTTCTTGTTCTGTTCAAGGAACTATGTAACCTGCACAGCACCAACATAGAAATACACAGTGAAAAATAGATGAGATGATTTAATGACAATGAGAATGTGAATGTGGGTGAAGATATAAAAATGCAGGAAGAAAGAAACTTACTCCCGCATTTCTGTCCAGCGTGGCGATTGGCAATTCTGCACCGCTTAGGAATTGTAATGGCGACAGCAGGGTTCATTCCAGCCTCCTTTGCTATGGGAGAAAGGAGGACTGCGCAAATACAGGCGGGCATGGCGAGCAATTTACTCATTTGGGTGCAGCAGGCAGGAGGGACGCTTGTCTTAGCATTTTTAGCAGCTCCAAGACAGGGCATGAGACTAACAGCTACCCTGTTAAGAGGACTCTTCCCACAATCTTCAGCGCCATAAATAGTCTGCAATATGAATGATAAATTACACAATGCGCCTATCAGTATCAATGCTTGAATTGACTTAAGATTGGCCATGATCAGGAAGTAATCCTTACAACTTTCTCTCACTAACAATAACACTAACAAAGACCACCAATACAAATAAAATTAAATTACACCAAAAACACAGTCTCTTCTTATACAGTGGGTTCTGTTCCTCAGAATTTTCTAACTCATTATGAACATGGAGATGACAGGCAGTAGATCGGCAGTTTGTCATTGTTAACACCAAGTCTGGGTCAGTACAAAAAGATCTATTGAATGCGGAAACAACTAACGAGATTCAGGGATATCAAATAATCGCCGAAAGAACGAATGAGATTCGGGGCCGCCTCCATATGTGAAGTCTAACAATAAATATAACAGACGGAACAAAAGGAGGAGTTAACACGTAACCCCAGCCAGTAACTCCAAGCCTTTAACCTGTTAAATGTGAACGTGAGCATCTTGACAAATGTGAGGTGATGTTATATGCCAACGCGCTCTTGACAAAACTGAATTACAAGCTGATAAATAAGACGACAAGATTTTCGGCAATCGATTTTATTTCATTTTTAATGATGATTTGAAAACTGTGGCAACATTCAACTATGGTTTGAAGTTTTAGCATGTTTTAAATCAATCCAGATCCCAATTCTGCTGGTGATCGAATTTCGGCTACGTAGAGGCGTTTTGGTCATCGCATAGTCTTCCCTTCGTGAAAAACATCAGAAGTTTGAAAAATTGATTACTTTACCAACAAAGTAGTTTTCCCAACCCGGTCCTATATGTATAGCGACATAACAAATAGCGGTTAGGGGATTGTTTTTATTAGTTGTAGTGGCTTTTAGGTTCAGTGTATTGATTATTGCTGTCTTCAAATTGACTTGAAAGATATTACCTCCAAATTGATCCATTCAAAAGGCTTTTACAAAATTTTATATGTTTACAAAATTTACTTCTCATTTGTATGATAAGGTAAAACATAAGGCACTCATATTCTCACAATGACGAAGTTAAAACCACATAATAAGAATCTAATCATTACATTGCATTTGAAAGATGGCTAGTTAAGCATGTTTGATTCAATAATTTCTCGTATTCCACAACTACATGGTGTGAGTGTGTTTAACTCAAATGGATTAGAATGGTAAATGCTAGTCAGTTGTGAGGAACATCTCGATACATCTCGATAGGGAAAAAAAGTGGTAGATTGGTCATGGGATCTTAGAAAAATGAAAGACACATGCCAATACTTTACAAATGAATGATGATATGGGGATTTTCTTCATTTGTTTTTTATATGTCAAATATGTGTTATTTGTTTTTCTATCAAAATATGAGGGGTTTCCATTTACATCATTCTACATAATCATGCATTAAAAATTATTTGCACACAAACCAATCATATAAGCTATGAAGGAGTTATTTTCACTAAACAATACACCAATGTTTTTTTAATTGCTAAAAACAAATCAAATTTACAAAATAAGGAAGGCCAATGGAAGCTCTCATAGGCATAATAAGCTTACCATTAAAGGCACAAAAATAAATATAACAAGAAAATATAAGCATATCAGAGAACTATAACAATGTCCACTTGATTCCAAATCATCTTTCACCCCCACCGAGTCCCCCACACCCAAGGTTGACTTTTCTCCTAAGAGAAGATCATTGTACATCCTATGAATATTTATATGGTGATTTATCATGAAGGAATGAAATTGGGAAGCAATGATTCTAGCTTCCCTATCTAGCGATATTAAGTGTTCTTTTTTTACTTGGTATGCGCCTTTCCTTTGGTTGCATACAAGTTGAGGGTTCACAAAAACACCTATATCATTGGCACCATGCTTTCTTGCTATTCGTAGCCTTTCAATGAAATCAATATAATATGCTTGATTGCTTGTATTCATTCTGCATACATCATGTTTTTGTTGGAACACCTTATTTGTAGCATTATTTTACATAACGTAAGCAATGGTTGCTTGTCCTAGGTTGGGATAACACAACACTACAATGCATAGTGTCCATTGTTCCACCATCGTGAATGTTTCTAATGCACTCGAAAAACAAAAACAAAAGAAACTATTATACCAATATGGAAAAAAATTGAAATATTAAATATATCAATGCCTTATTGAGCACTAATAAACAAATGTAAAAAAAGAACAATTCTCAATATATCCACTCGCGCTTTTCATCGAGGGTTAGAATCTAAATTAAATTTTCCATTAATGTAAATATTAGTCTGTAACGTCCCTAACCCTCCAACCGGCGAAGAGGACGCTACCATGCACTAAACATCCAGGAAACTGGCCCCATGAACATGTACATACATATAAACTAAAGAAAAATGCTTAGAAGTAAAAACATGCATACATGATTATCATACAGCAGAAGCAAAATCATACATTCAAGCATTCAACATGTTCATCATAATTCATTAAAGTTAAATATGATTGCAGAAGTGAAATAGACAAGAATAATTATCTTCTAAAGAACTCATCCTGCAACCAGCTGCGTCGCTGCAACGTTCCACCCAACCATAGGCCAGTGTGCTCCTTAATCTCTCAGCAACGCTGCCACCCCCGAGCTGGGCATGATCCCCAAAGGAATAAGGAACAAGCAGGATTACACATAGCCAAGGATACACAAAAAATCCAAGCCAACACAGTTGGGTTTATCAGGCCATTGAGGAGCTGGGAAAGCCTGAATGCTATGCTGGTGACCTCATTGAAGAGCTAAGGACACCTACACCAGAACTAGCCTGGCTTCTAGGACACCCACACACACCCAGCACAAGGAAATCAGTCCCTTCTCTGCTACACAGTCCCTCAGGCCCTGACCTCCCTTCAAGTGTTATTCAGAGGTTGTGGAGAAGAAAGCCAACCCTCTAGCTCTGTTTGTGTGGTTCCCAAACACACCAGTTTTATCAAGCAATCCAAGCCCTCATCCCCACTCGAACACAGTCCGAAGACCAACCACTGCATACACGCAACCAAACAAGCGATTCACAGCTTGGACAGGGGAAAATCAATCCCTGAGTCATTCTTGGCCCTATCGTGGCCAAAACGAATCAACAATAACCTACAACAGCTCCAAGATGTGAATGAAACCACAACAAATGAGAAACATGGGGAAAATGACAACCCCATTCTCCACAATGAAGCATTGGGAAGGTACACAACCCCAAAAAGCGAGAGAAATCAGACTCTCAGCATGGATAGGAGGAAGAACGTATACACAGGCCACAAATCGGTAAGAAAATACATGCCCACAGTAGGAATCGTGAATGACCGAGACGGCACCCCCAACTCTCTGCGTGAGGATAAACAATGGAGAATCCCAAACGGTGCGTGAGGAAGCAGAACGTCTCTGCGTGAGGATGGCCACTTCTAGCCTGTGCATGAAGATGAGCAAGCTTGGAGAGAATGGGAGAATACCAAATGCATTCGTGGAGAGAGTGGAATAATGGAGAATGATGCCCCCTGCTTCCCTGCCCACGTGAAGTGAAGGATTCCACTGGTAGAGTGTGTGTGTGGTAAATCCTGCCACCCACCACTACCCAGCAATAACTGCCCCCAACTAACAACAGAAGTTTTAAATGGGTGGTTGACACATGGATTTTCCCCATAAGCTCAAGGTTTAACATCTTCACCCCTTATCCTTAGGAAAAATCATGCCCTCTTCAATACGGTTGCAATTCATTTAATTCGGCTACATTCCTTCATACTGTCCATGCATATTTGGCCACAGAAGATCATGATCTACCTCACCAAATCCTATTGGTTTCTATCTGAGTTTGTAATGGGAAGGATCAAGCCTCTCATATCAATTCTGAACGTAGTGGTTTTCATAGTATCTGCCATAATTCTGAACAAATTGGTTTTCATAGTCAACAAAGGTAGCAACGAGTTTCTTATAGAATATTATGTCAATCCATAAACTCAAACACAATACAACGTTTATCAATTTCAGGATCATCTTCTACAGATCAGTTCCAATTTTATTGAGGAAACCTAAAATCATGAATTTAAGATCATACATTGCTTTCTACAACTATAATCATTATAAACATACAGAACTCCTTCTCTTCTTCATCTTGTTCATGTAGTTTATCGAGACTTTCCTTCATCTAATAACCCAATCATTCTAATCGATCTTCACTTGGATGTTAGCTTTGGATTCCATGTTGCTGCCCTGAGTCAATAGCAGCCACAATCAAACAAATGAGAAAAGATCGAAAATATACCTCTAAGAGAACTAAGTGACTTCGCAGCCCTATATATTGGGCTTATATACACAGGGTGGAGGTATTGGCCCAAAAACCCTTCCTTCCAACTGTGTAATTCCCTATGTTTCAATCAGATCGAAATTGTACAGTGTTGTACTTCCCAACTCTACACACACACATCGTCAGTCAATTCCATTGTTTCTTATAGTCACATCGTGTTATAATTATGCAGCATTAATTACAGGAAAAGTTGAAGAAAGTGCCCACTTCAGAGGTTTCGATATCGGTTTTCTCGCTGATCTTAATTGGTTTTGCACTTGTATTGTTTGTGGAAGGATAGGGTGTTGCGGTTTAGGCTAGGTAACTATCAATAATTTTTTCTTTCTCTCTGACCATATATGTCTGTTTAGTTTCTTTAAACTTCACAAAAAACAAAAACACAGATTTCCTCAATGAAAAGATTAATATTACAAGAATATAAATGCATGTGATTCACTGAATCCAATGCAATTTAATACGAAGATCGATTACCAAACAATGCAATTTATAAGAATATCTATTACCATAGAATGCAAGACGAGTCACGGTGACCAGCTCTCAATTTTCATGGAATTACAATGTCACCATCCAAACTATGATAAATTGTGGAAATTGATGTTAAATTTTAAAGTTCCTATCTCGTAAATGTAATGGAAATTTTAATAGGCAGTAACCATCATATGATATACTAAGAACAAAGCATAAGTAGTCAAACACAATGAACATGAACACAATCAATATGTTGAATCGTTGGCTTCCTTTATTAAAAAAGTATAAGCAACAGAAATACATAAGCTGTAGTAAGGGTCACTTCTTGTTCTGTTCAAGGAACTATGTAACCTGCACAGCACCAACATAGAAATACACAATAAAAAATAGATGAGATGATTTAATGATAGTGAGAATGTGAATGTGGGTGAAGATATAAAAATGCAGGAAGAAAGAAACTTACTCCTGCATTTCTGTTGAGCGTGGCGATTGACAATTTTGCAGCACTTAGGAATTGTAATGGCGACAGTAGGGTTCATTCCAGCATCCTTTGTTATCGGAGAAAGGAAGACTACGCAAATACAGGCTGGCATGGCAAGCAATTTACTCATTTGGGTGCAGCAGGAAGGAGGGACACTTGTCTTGGCATTTTTAGTAGCTCCAAGACAGGGCATGAGACTAACAGCTATCATGTTAAGAGGACTCTTTCCACAATATTCAGCGCCATAAACAGTGTGCAATATGAATGATAAACTACACAATGCAGCTATCAGTATCAAAGTTTGAATTGACTTAACATTGGCCATGATCAGGAAGCAATCCTTACAACTTTCTCTCACTAACAATTGAACACTAACAAAGATCACCAATACAAATAAAATTAAATCACACCAAAAACACAGTCTCTTCTTATACAGTGGGCTCCGTTCCTCAAAATTTTCTAACTCATTATGAACATGGATATGACAGGGAGTACATCGGCACTTTGTCATTGTTAACACCAAGTCTGTGTCAGTACAAAAAGATCTATTGAATGCGAAAACAACTAATGAGATTCAGGGATATCAAATAATCGTCGAAAGAATGAATGAGATTCGGGGCCGCCTCCATATGTGAAGTCTAACAATAAATATAACAGAACAAACAAAAGGAGGAGTTAACATGTAACCCTATCTAGTAACTCCAAGACTTTAACCTGTTAAATGTGATGTGAGCATCTTGACAAATGTGAGGTGATGTTAAATGCCAACGCGCTCTTGAAAAAACTGAAGTACAAGCTGATAACTCATTATATTTTTGTCGATCGTGATAACTCTACGAACGAGATGCAGTATAAGTTGATAAATAAGACCACAAGATTTTCAGCAATCGATTTTATTTCATTTTTAATGATGATTTGAAAACTGTATCAACATTCAACTATGTGTATCCTGAAGTCTTAGCATGTTTTAAATCAATCCAGATCGTCCCAATTCTGCTGGTGACCGAATTTCGGCTACATAGAGGCGTTTTGGTCATCGCATAGTCTTCCCTCCATGAATGCACAATGTCAACTCAGCACTCCAGAATCCGAGTATAGACAACCAATTAGAATTCCACTAAATCAATGTTTATTTTAAATTTAATTTAATAATACAATCTCTAAACTATGAAAACATCAGAAGTTTGAAAAATTGATTACTTTACCAACAAAGTAGTTTTCCCAACCCAACCCTATATGTATAGTGACATAACAAATAGCGGTTAGGGGATTGTTTTTATTAGTTGGAGTTTCTTTTAGGTTCAGTGTAGTGATTATTGCTGCTTTCAAATTGACTTATCTAACATTGAGTTGCTCTAGAATGGGATTTGCTCAGTTGTTCTTCAATTGGAGTTGTTTGCTTGTTCAAAACCTAACTCTATTTTTTTTAGCTCCATCATAAAATACGAGATATTGTGATCATCTAAACAATTTAGGGATATAATGGACAGAAATATTATGGCTATCTTGCAGTGAGGAGCCTACTATCATATAAATGAAAAAACAAAACATTTAAAATATAAAGCACCTCTTGATCCATGCATTTTCTGAGAATGCACATGAAGATGAAAACACGAAATGTGTGTGAGTGGGATTATTTAGCAATCATGTGCATGCACACGTGGCAATAAAAAATGCACAAACTTTTCTAATTGCTGACTAGTCCACAGGTCTTTGAACAAGCTCAAACATATTGTTGTTAGGGTTAACAGGGTACTCCCAAAGGACCGAACACCAAGAGCAACCACGTTACACAAATGAATCACAGATCATTACACCAATGTTTGTCACGTGGTTAAAACCCTCAAGAGGGAAAAAGTCCACGGCCCCAGCCAAATAGCTACTTGGAACAATTTATTATGCAAAAGAAATAAAGTTACATGAGCTTCTCATAATCGATCAACTAGCCAAGGACCTTCTATGCTCTTTAAATAGAGATCATAGACCAATCGGGTGTTAAGCCACAGATCAATGGTAGGTATGATCTAAGAAAAGTTGAACCGTCGAATCATTCTATGTCTAGAACATATCGTGACCATCAGAGTAGAATATTTACAAATGCATACTAATGCATGCTAAAGAAACACACTTTTACCTAACGGATATATTACACAATTTGATCTTAAATAAATCCTAAGTGTCTAAATATCCTAAAATCCCCCCTTAAAAACAACTTGGGATAGGTTCTAAGGATTTACAAAAGTGACACTATTAGGAGAAGGAAGGATGCATTAGAGTCTATTCCCCCTTAAGGACACATTCCTGAACTCCTAATATAGACCGAAGTTTAGAAAACTTTGCTTCTGTAAGAGACTTGGTGAAGATGTCTGCAACTTGATCATCTGTCGAGCAATAGAGCACTTCAATAACATGATCATGAACAAGATTTCTGATGAAGTGCATGTGTTTGCTGCGCTGATGTAGAACTGGATCTTTGGCAAGCTTGATGGCACTTTGATTGTCGCACCAAAGTGGAGTAGGCTGCTGCTGCTCAAATCCAAACTCTGAAAGGATCTGTCAAAGCCATAAAGCTTCCTGACTGGAATTAACTGCGGCTTGATATTCTGCTTCTACTGAAGAAAGAGTAAGAGCTTGTTGTTTCTTACAAGCCCAAGTGACAGGTCCAGCTCCCAAATTGAAAACATAACCTGCAGTAGACTTTCGATCATCAGGATCGTCGGCCCAGTCTGAATCAGTGAAACCAACCAACAAAGGTTTCCACCCTGTACTGTAATGAATCCCAAACTAAATTGTACCTCGAATATATCGAAGTATTCTTTTTGCTGCTTTCCAGTGACTTTCATGAGGAGTTTGCATATAACGGGAAACACGACCAATGGAAAAGGAAAGGTCAGGACGAGAATGAGTTAAGTATAAAAGAATACCAACAAGCTAACGATACAAGGTGGCATCTACTTCAGGGGAAGTACAAGTGGCAGAAAGTTTGACTCCAGACTGGAAGGGAGAAGGGGCTGGTTTACAATCTTCCATGTGGAAGCAATGAAGAAGGTCACAAGCATACTTAGACTGGGAAAGAAAGATTCCTTCTTTGGTTTGCAAGACTTGGAGACCAATAAAATAATGCAAATGTCCTAAGTCTAACATTTCAAAATTTTTCTTAAGACTGGATTTCACATGGGTTATAAGTTTAGGGTCACTACCAGTAATGATAAGATCATCAACATAAAGAACAAGTATGATGAGATGGTTTCCTACTTTCTTGGTATATACATTGGGGTCAGAATGGCATCTAGAAAAACCAGTATCAAGGAGAAAGATATCCATTTTGGCATACCAAGCTCTAGGAGCTTGCTTAAGGCCATATAAGGATTTCTTAAGGAGACAAACAAGGCTAGAGTTATTCTGAACATATCCAGGAGGTTGTTCCATGTAAATTTCCTCATGTAAATCACCATGTAAGAAGGCATACTTGACATCCATTTGATGGACCTCCCAGTTATGTAAGGCTGCAAGGGAAAGAACAAGGCGGATGGAGTTCATTTTTGCTACAGGGGCAAAGGTTTCATTGTAGTCAATCCCTTCAACTTGGGAAAAACCTTTGGCAACTAACCTTGCCTTAAGTCTTTCAACACTTCCATCTGATGCATACTTAGTTCTGTAGACCCATTTACATCTGACAAATTTTCTTCCTTTTGGAAGAGGAACAAGATCCCAAGTATCACTCGCCATTAAGGAACGATATTCTTCATCCATAGCTGCATCCCAATTTATATTTCCTAAAGCTTCTGCAAAAGTTTCTGGATGATGATTCTCAAAAACTTGATCCAAAATAGAAGAGGCTCACCGAAACTGAGAACGTGTTCGATGTTGATCTCTAGGATCACCAGCAAGATCACCAGCTGCTTCACATGTTGAATGGACCCATCGAGGAAGTATTGGTGTTGGTGCAAATGGAGGAACATGAGCAGGCGAAGGTGGATTTTCATCCTCACTATCATCATCAGAAACTGGAGTTGGAAACTTGTTAAGGAAGCTGGAAGAAGAGGAAGAAGAAGGCACAATCGCTGAATCAGGCTTGCAGGCCAAAGATGGTACACCCGCCAAGTTAGGCTCGTAGGCCAAGAGATTTTCATCAAATTTAACATCTCTTCTAATGATTATATCATGAGAATGTGGCTGAAGAAGTCTATAACCTTTTACATCTTCAGAATATCCAACAAATATGCACTTTTCACTTTTAGGCTGCAATGCTTTCTGTTTTTCATCTAGAATGTGAGCCCATGCTTCACAACAAAACACACGAAAGTGACTTACATCTGGTTTAATTTTACTCCATGCTTCTTCCGATGTTATACCCTGTAAAACTTTAGTGGGTGTGTGATTAACTATGTAATTTGCACAATTTATGGCCTCAGCCCAATATTGAAGACTTAGTCCTTTAGATTGGATCATACAATTAGCCACTTCTTTTAAAGTGCGGTTCTTCCATTCAGCTACACCATTTTGTTGTGGTGTATATGGAATAGTGTGTTGTTGTTGGATTCCTTGTTCAGTGCAAAAAGTAGTGAACTTGTTGTTAACATATTCTCCTCCATTATCAGATCTTAACTTAATAATTTGATGACCAGATTGTTTTTCAACAAGGGCCTTGTAGGCCAAGAACATGTTAAATACTTCACTCTTAACTTTTAGGAAGTAAACCCAAGTGCGTCTGGAGTAGTCATCAATGAAGGTTAAGAAATATTTGAAACCAGAAAAAGAAGCAGATGGAAGAGGGCCACACAAGTCACTATGCACAAGCTCCAAGGGAACCGAGGCGTGCCAAGAGGCACATTTGTTAAAACTGTCCCGATGATGTTTTCCGAGTACATAACCAGAACAAACACCATCCTTGCAAGATACCAGTGGAAGACCAGTCACCATATTGTCTTTACATAGTTGTTGCAATGAGCGATAATTTAAGTGACCAAATCGCCCATGCCAAAGTTTGCTCAAGTTATCACTATGAGCAACAAAAACTGAAGGAAAAGGTGATGACCCAAAGTTGTTAAATTTGTACAACCTGGTAATATCATCAACAGTTCTAGTAGCAAGGATATTTTGAGGATTTTTAAAATCCTTGATTACAACTTGGTGAGGTGTAAACGTCTTAGTTTTACCTTCACCTGAATGAGTAACTTGATAGACTGATAACAAATTGCAGGAAATTTTTGGAACACATAGTACATCACTGAAATGACCATTTTCTACTGGAACTATTCCAGATCCTATAGCACTTAGAGATCTATCATCACCAACAAATATTTGTTTGGTGTTACATTCATGCATAGTAGAAAAGATTGCTTTATCCTTAGCCATATGATAAGATTCTCTAGAATCAATGAGCCATTCAATTGATGTAGAAGAAGAAGATGCAGTATAAGAGTAACCAGAAGCACAAAGTGCATGTCCATGAGAGGTAGATTCTGAAGACGAATCTAGGCTGATGTGGTGCTTCTTCATTACTGCTTCCAAGGCTGCCATCTTCCTAAAACACTTAGATTCATCATGATTATCTTTCCCACAAAAATTGCAATGACGCTCAGTGTTCTTTCCTTTTTGCTTGGATGCTTTGTCATTTTTTAAAGAAGGAGCTGACTGAGAGGGTTTGGAACCCTTGTTGTTTGGCTTATTATTGCGAAAATTCTGTTTCTTGGGAGGCTTAGACTTTTCTTTCTGTTGGGACAATAAGGCTTTCTCAGATGTGTCTGCATTGTTAATTATTCCAAGATGAATGAGCTTATCTTGCTCTCTAATTAAGGAATCACAAAAAGATTCAAGGCTAGGCTCTTGATAGCTAGTTGTAGTCACAGATTCTTTCATGGAGTAGAATGTAGATACAAAAACAGATATGCAGGTCCAAGTTTGGAAAGAATATGATAAATACATTGTTTGTCTTCTTTCTTAATCTTGCATTCTGCACATAATAGTCTAAGAGTTTTATACTTAGATAAATAGTCTTGAATGTATGAAAATTAATTTGGATTCAAAGAAATCAATTCATTCTCAAATTGATGACCTCGAATTTCTTTGTGTTTTCCAAACACAGATTCCAACTTTTCCCAAGCTTTATCAGGTTCATCAATTTCAGATATGTGGAAACGCAAATCAATAGAGATTGACATCCCAGTCAATCCACGAGCTTCATCACATCTATTTGCCCATTTAATTTTCTTATCATCATCAGTGGGTTTTGTTGATCAAAGAAAATGTTGAAGATGTCCCCAATAATAACGTGGCAGATATTGACTTGACCAACTAAAAAAGGAAGCCCCCTCTTCCCAAGATAACCCTTTGACAATCACTTTTACAATAAAGTTGCTTTGAAGTGAATCACTTTTGTAGAATAAGTGATGTTCACTTTTACAATAATGTGACTTTTTAAATAGTGCGGCAATAAATTAAAAGACTTAAGTGACTCACTTTTATTTTATTTTATTAATGCGTGGTGCACTTTTACAATAAAGTAACTTGAAAAATAGAAATTGCATGCACTAAAAAGTAGCTTGATAAGACTTGAACTCAAGACTTATCAAGGTGTAAAGCAACTTTGGACCAAGTGAGCTAAGTTTAAAAGGTACGTAAAAGTATGGAAAGAGGAAGGGGGATTTTTTTTATATATTCTTCCCTCTCGTTTTCCGTGCTTGCTTTCTTTTCTTGCAAATCACAAACAAAACGAAAAACAAAAACAAAAAAAACTTTTTCTACACAATGGGGTTAGATCTTGGTTAGCTTACCCAAAAAGTCTACGTTTTCAAGTTTTCTCGCTATTTTTGATTTGCCGTGATCGCACAAGGTGCACGGCAAAGAGCATACGTAGCCGAGAAGACAAGAAAAAAACTTTCCCTTACTGTTTCTGATTCGCCATGATCGCGCAAGGTGCACGGAAAAGAGCATACGCAGTCAAATAAAACAACAGTCTGAGACTAAAACATAAAAGATCTAATAATAAACTGATAAAATATGAGAGATTTAAAAAAAACAAATTCGTCACTGTAACATTATACCTTCAGATTTGCCGAAATGGGTGTTTTTGGAGCAAACGGAAACGGTTTTTGGTGAAACGAAAACTATTTCCGAATGGAAATGGTGCTCCAGATGCAATGGAATAGCTCCCATAGGCCACAAATGCACAGAAAATCTAGAACTAGAAACCCTTTCAAAGTTTCATCAACACCGGTTCCAGATCTTGATCAAAACCGAAAGCGGCTCTTCATAAATGCTCTGATACCATGTTAGGGTTAACAGGGTACTCCCAAAGGACCGAACACCAAGAGAAACCACTTTACACAAATGAATCACAGATCAATACACCAATGTTTGTCACGTGGTTAAAACCCTCGAGAGAGAAACATTCCATGACCCCAACCAAATAGCTACTTGGAGCAATTTATTATGCAAAAGAAAGAAAGTTACATGAGCTTCTCATAATCGATCAACTAGCCAAGGACCCTCTATGCTCTTTAAATAGAGATCATAGACCAATCGGGTGTTAAGCCATGGATCAATGGTAGGTATGGTCTAAGAGAAGTTGAACCGTCGGATCACTCTATGTCTAGAACATATCGTGACCATCAGATTAGAATATTTACAACTACATACTAAAGAAACACACTTTTACCTAACAGATATATTACACAAGTTGATCTTAACTAACTCCTAACTGTCTAAATATCCTAACAATTGTTGGGTACTGGACATTAGTTTAAACTTCAAGCATTGAAAGTTGTAAGAAATTTGAAGCATGGAGTAGCAATATCAAGATCTTTGAACTATTGAATTTGAAGAGTTGGGTAGTTGTTTCAAGGGCTTGTTGGATTGTCACACGACAATCGTTTAGAAGAGAAGAGATTTTTGTCTTTGTTTTGTTGAATTTGAAGTATTGGGTTGTTCTCTCGGATTATTAAGAAGAGGAGATTTTAGAGGGCTTATTGCAATAAAATTATTTAAACCATACCATACAACAACTCATTTCTCTTTAATAACTGGATATAATCATCAAATGCTTTCAATCAAATTGAACCATCAAATCTAGCGAGGAAAGAAGCTATAGGGGTTAAATGTAATGTATTGTTAGATACATGAGCAAAAGACATAATAAACGAAGAGAAAAGGGTATGAGATGGTAATACACCAAGAAGTTCTAATAGTTCATATTGAAGCAATTCTTGTCTATCATAAAAGCATGATGGAGTCGCATTCCAATCTATTAAAAGCCTCTTCAAAACTCATATGGAAGGTGCACAACTTGTGCTTTAAACATTATGTATTTTGTACATAAAAATGAGCTGGAAACACGTACTCAAATAACAACGTGTACTCAATACTGAAATGAAAGCACCATCTATTACAGGTTCATATCAACATGGTCGCATTATGGATGTGGATTGATGTAATAGGGATTAGCAAACACAACTTCTTCCTCTTGTCAACCAATAAACACAACTTTTTTTTAACAGAACATCGAAATTATGTTCAAGTCGCATTTACATTAATTATTAATTATATGGCACAATCCATTTTAAGTTCAATGTGACCTATAGTATTTCTCCCATCAAAACTCACATTCGCCATATAAGAGTTGAGTTTGTGGAACAAATTTTGTATTATTTTTGTTGTTGGGATAATCATTTTATTGAAATACTTGATATTGACACATTAAGATAATTATTATTAAACTAGTGTAAGAATAACAACACAACATTATTATTGCTTTTAATATTGTGGTTAATTATGATAAATGTATTTTAAATATAAATAATCTAAATTTTATGAGATTTTTTTATCTTATATAATGGACCATTATACATTTCTTTGTTGACCAATTAAATTTTATAATACATTCTTATTTACTTCGTTGAAAGTAATTTTTCCTACCAATGGTGAACCATCAACTCAATTAATAAATTATATTACGGATTTTAGTTGATAAGGCTAAGTGAATTGATTATATTCAGGAGCATTATTATAAGGGTTATTTTTCTTTGGAAGTTATTTAAGGATCTTAATATGTTGTTCCACTGTAATTTTTAAATTGTATTTTGTTTTGAAAAATTTTACTTTAGATTTTATTTAATCATTGACGTAGTCTAAGGATTCGACGATTTTTGTCGAAAGTCGGCAGCCGTCGCTGCTTCTCGAGCCAAATCATTTTTCCTAATCACGCCAAAATCCGACTCCTTTTCCCGCTCGTGTTCATTGATAAGGATTGCTCTAGGGTCCGTTCCTTCAGCATCTAGAAAATTAGCTAGTTTCCAACCTCGAATGCATGGTGTGGTCGTCCCGTCCTAGTGTCAATTTCAAACTTTTGGAAACAACCATCGGCCTCTTGTTTTCCTCTGTGACCTATCGCACATAGTTCGCTGCTTTTTTCCTGCTTCTTAGCTTGGTGGCTCGACATGGAATTCCTTGCAGCGATGAAACGATCCCGAGGAACTGTCAAGGTATCAGGTTTCCATTGTTTTCATTTGTTTTTTATATGTCAAATATGTGTTATTTGTTTTTATATCAAAATAACAGGGGTTTCCATTTACATCATTCTACATAATCATGCATTAAAAATTATTTGCACACAAACCAATCATATAGTCTATGAAGGAGTTATTTTCACTAAACAATACACTAATTCTTTTTTAATTACTAAAAATAAATCAAGTTTACAAAATAAGGAAGGCCAATGGAGGCTCTCATAGGCATAATAAGCTTACCATTAGAGGCACAAAAATAAATATAACAAGAAAATATAAGCATATCAGAGAACTATAACAATGTCCTCTTGATACCAAATCATCTTTCACCCCCACCGAGTCCCCCACACCCAATGTTGACTTTTCCCCTAAGAGCGGATTATTGTACATCCTATGAATATTTCTATGGTGATTTATAATGAAGGAATGAAATTGAGAAGCAATGATTCTAGCTTCCCTATGTAGCGATATTAAGTGTTCTTTTTTTACTTGGTATGCGCCTTTCATTTGGTTGCATACAAGTTGAGGGTTCATGAAGACACCTATATCATTGGCACCATGCTTTCTTGCTATTCATAGCCCTTCAATGAAATCAATATAATATGCTTCATTGCTTGTATTCCTTCTGCATACATCCTGTTTTTGTTGGAACACCTTCAAATTGTAGCATTATTTTACATAACGTAAGCAATCGTTGCTTCTCCTAGGTTGGGATAACACAACACTTCAATGCATAGTGTCCATTGTTCCACCATCGTCAATGTTTCTAATGCACTGCAAAAACAAAAACAATAGAAAATATTATACAAATATAGGAAAAAAATAGAAATATTAAATATATTGATGCCTTATTGAGCACTAATAAACAAATGTAAAAAAGGAACAATTCTCAATTGATCCACTCCCGCTTTTCATCAATGGTTAGAATCTAAATCAAATTTCCATTAATGTAAATATTAGTCTCATACATTAAAGTCATTTTTATAGTGGGTGACCATTTGGCGTGGTCCTTACTAAAACTATTTAGCTATGGCATGGAGCCTCAAGTAGCTCTATGTTTAACCATTCACATTTTCACTATAGTTTATCATATATGAAATGTGGCTTTATACTTTAATACACGAAAATTCCTCTCTAATAATTGAAAATTGTGCGTAGTAAAAATTGAAACCTTGTATAGTAATAACTCAAAAGTATATACTAAGAACTAAAGGTGTATGGTAACAACTCACTTCTTTATTTTTACAAAATTAAAGAAAAGGTGAAAAAGACTAGATTATCACACCTACATTATGGTAAAAAATAATTGGTTTACCTTTACAAGATTAAAACAAAGGTGAAACATACTAGACTATCCAACCTCGATTATTGGATGCCCATCACTTTCTAACAAGACTCGGACTTTGTTCACTATGGACACTTTCCAAAAAGGCTGGGATTTTGCTTTGTGTTGATGTGTAGAATCCATCTCATGCTAGGTATTGTATTCTAGATTGGGATTATGTTCACTATTCATGTGCAATGGAACTATGTGCTAAGTAGGTCCTCAAAGCTATTGAAAGGGCAAGAAGAATGGAAGATTCTACTTAGAAATTGCACTACCTTAGCACTGCCCTAGGCAAAAGGTTTGAAGCGATTTAAATATTCAAACTACGTTTGTTACCGCTACTTTGAAATGACAATTAAAGAGATCTTTATTGCTTAAGGGTATTTGGAGAGCCTAGGAGGCCATTAATCCTAAAAATACTTTGGAAGTGTAATTATTTCAATGATAGTGGCCACCAATGATACTATTTGAAGGAAAATTCTTAGCATAATCACCTTGGTTCTCAACCAAACTATTGTTCATAAGAGAAATTAAAATACATAGGGACTTTTTTTAGTCTCATATAAGGGAATGGGAAGACTAGTCAATCCTTATAACCGAGTTTAGATAGCTTCATCATTGAAAGAATTCAAACCTCATTCCATATAATCTATTGCTTAAGCTAGTCGTTTAGGGCCTCAAGCTTAGTGATGACATTGAAGACGAAAGCAAAAAAGGGGTTCAAAAAGTATAAAGCAATCAATGGAGATTGTTTATTGGTTTCCATGTTGGTTCTTGTTATAAGGCTAAATAAAATATGGTTTCTTAAGTCCAAGCAAAAATACTTGTCTATACAAGCAACATTTTGTATTTGGAAGATTTTTGATTATACGTATACTACTACTTTGGACATGAAGACCTTTCACTAGTAGTAGTACACAAATTGAACCTATTAACATAGCACATGTAATGACTATGTTTTGTGCTTTCCTAATGATATAATTTTGTGGGATTAAATAGAATTTTTTCCCCACTCATTTCCCACATGTTTTTGGTTAGTTATTGGTGCTTCCATATAGCTAAATAACAAAGAGTCATATAGAGGTATTGGTTCTTGCTAATAAAAATATTATAATCATGAAAATGCAATTGAAATTTCTTTTCTTGTTTTTCGATTTGTGATTGTAATATTAACATTTTTTTGTCTTATAATACAAACATTATAGATGTGTTTGGGGTTGCATTAGGGAGTGGTAATTTATGTCTTATCTCATAAATGTTTTTGTATGTTTTTTTGTTGTGCACGTGCTTGACACATTAGGAAACTCAGCTAGGCAGGCTATTGACCTTTAATATAGAAAGGGTTATCAAAATCCCATGTCATATTAAGTTGAACCTCAGGTTTAAACATCTGTAAAATATGTGGAAACAAATAGCACAATTTTGTCCACCTCTTTTTTCTTTTGGTTTTTCAATGTGTTTTATTCTGTTTTCTTTTAGTGCAATTTGCCACCAAAAATGTCTTTGAGGCACATCTTTCTTACAATAGTATGACTCTCTTGGAAAGTCTTTATCGTATCCACTGCAAGTGTAAGAGTGAAATTGCATTGTTTGCAGCTTTATACAATTTCACTCTTATAGTGTAACATGTTGATTTGCTTCTAGACGTGTACACAATTTTATATACTTTGTTTCACTTTTACAATCTTTGCAACTAAGAAGAAGAGACACTGAAAATACTAGCAAGAATGTTTTCCATCTTATTCCAAGCTTTATACCACATGCTTCTAGACATGTCTCATCTACTATCCTAAATGACAAGGATTTTAACAATATCATTATATGGAAGAAAGCTATGGATTAGAAGATCAAGCTCTATAATTTGTCATGCTCAGTTGAAGTTCTTGTGGTATTGAAGAACCATGTAAAGCATAACTTCCAAGGAGTAGATCATATCACTAAATTTTGATAAATCCCCAACTTCCAAGGAGTAGATCATATCACTAAATTTTGATAAATCCCCATTTGTTTCATGATGGACATCCCTTGCAAAAGAGTCTAAGCCCTTCACCTTCGTTATTAGCAGTCTGGCCTAACCCCATGCAAATGTTACTTTATGATTATTTTGGGTAAATGATGACCACCATGAAATAGGAATGAACAAATACTAATGTTACTTTATGATTTCATTTTGGGTTAATGATGACCACCATCAAATAGGAATGAACTAATACTAATGGGCACGTTCCCACGGACCCTCACAGTAATGCTTTAGTGGCCACCTTGCTGATAATCCTGGTTTAGTTTTTCAGTTTAAGGATCCATATCCACGCATAAGAAGTAGATTGAGTCGTGAATTCAAATGAACAGGAGAAATGCACAACACTCCATTAATGTTAAAAAGACACTAATTGCTTGTTAAGAGGTTTTGCAGCTTCTAAAATATTTATCTGTATTTGAGTGGGATTGTAAAGGGGTTTTCTCCATTAAGGTTTGTCATAGGGATAAAACAAACATGGCTTTTAATGAAAATGGCTTGTTTGTGAAATTTAAATTCAATCTAGCAATAGTTAAAACAATTCGGCTACATTCCTTCATACTGTCCATGCGTATTTGGCCGCAGAAGATCATGATCTACCTCACCAAAATCTGTTGGTTTCTATCTGAGTTTGTAATGGGAAGGATCAAGCCTCTCATATCAATTCCGAAATTAGTGGTTTTCATAGTATCTACCATAATTCTGAACAAATTGGTTTTCATAGTCAACAAAGGTAGCAACGAGTTTCTCATAGAATATTATGTCAATCCATAAACTCAGACGCAATACAATGTTTAGCAATTTCAAGATCACCTTCTACAGATCGGTTCCAATTTTATTGAGGAAAACTAAAATCATGAATTTAAGATCATACATTGCTTTCTACACCTATAATCATTATAAACATACAGAACTCCTTCTCTTCTTCATCTTGTTCATGTCGTTTATCCAGACTTTCCTTCATCTAATAACCCAATCATTCTAATCGATCTTCACTTGGACGTTAGCGTTGGATTCCATGTTTCTGCCCTGAGTCAATAGCAGCCACAATCAAACAAATGAGAAAAGCTCCAAAATATACCTATGAGAGAATTGAGTGACTTCGCAGCCTGGGCTTATATACACAGGGTGGAGGTATTGGCCCAGAAACCCTTCCTTCCAACTGTGTAATTCCCTACGTTTCAATCAAACCGAAATTGTAGAGTGTTGTAATTCCCAGCTCTACACACAGACGTCGTCAGTAAATTCCATTGTTTCTTAGAGTCCCAGCGTGTTGTAATTATGCGGCATTAATTACAGGAAAAGTTGAAGAAAGTGCCCACTTCAGAGATTTGGGTATCGGTTTGCTCGCCGATCTTAATTGGTTTTGCACTTGTATTGTTTGTGGAAGGATAGCGTGTTACGGTTCAGGCTTGGTAACTATCAATAATTTGTTCTTTCTCTCTGACCATAAATGTCTGTTTAGTTTCTTTAAACTTCACAAAAAACAAAAACAAAGATTTCCTCAATGAAAAGATTAAGATTACAAGAATATAAATGCATGTGATTCGCTGAATCCAATGCAATTTAATAAGAAAATCAGTTACCAAACAATACAATTCATAAGAAGATCTGTTACCATATAATGCGAGTCGAGTCACGGTGATCAGCTCTCAATTATCATGAAATTACAACGTCATCATCCAAACTATTTTTTTTGGGATAAATTGTGGAAATTAATCTTAAATTTTAGATTCCTATCTGGTAAATGTAATGGAAATTTTAATAGGCAGTAGCCGTCATATGATATACGAAGAACAAAGCATAAGTAGTCAAACACAATGAACATGAACACAATCAATATGTTGAATCGTTGGCTTCCTTTATTAAAAGACTATAAGCAGCAGACATACATAAGCTGTAGTAAGGGTCACTTCTTGTTCTGTTCAAGGAACTATGTAACCTGCACAGCAGCAATATAGAAATACACAGTGAAAAATAGATGAGATGATTTAATGACACTGATAATGTGAATGTCGGTGAAGATATAAAAATGCAGGAAGAAAGAAACTTACTTCCGCATTTCTGTCCAGCGTGGCGATTGGTAATTTTGCAGCGCTTAGGAATTGTAATGGCGACAGCAGGGTTCATTCCAGCCTCCTTTGCTATGGGAGAAAGGAAGACTGCGCAAATACAGGCGGGCATGGCGAGCAATTTACTCATTTGGGTGCAGCAGGCAGGAGGGACGCTTGTCTTAGCATTTTTAGCAGCTCCAAGACAGGGCATGAGACTAACAGCTACCCTGTTAAGAGGACTCTTCCCACAATCTTCAGCGCCATAAACAGTCTGCAATATGAATGATAAATTACAGAATGCACCTATCACTATCAATGCTTGAATTGACTTAATATTGGCCATGATCAGGAAGTAATCCTTACAACTTTCTCTCACTAACAATAACACTAACAAAGATCACCAATAAAAATTAAATTAAATTACACCAAAAACACAGTCTCTTCTTATACAGTGGGCTCTGTTCCGCAGAATTTTCTAACTCATTATGAACATGGAGATGACAGGGAGTAGATCGGCAGTTTGTCATTGTTAGCACCAAGTCTGGGTCAGTACAAAAAGATCTATTGAATGCGGAAACAACTAATGAGATTCAGGGATATCAAATAATCGCCGAAAGAACGAATGAGATTGGGGCCGCCTCCATATGTGAAGTCTAACAATAAATATAACAGACCAAACAAAAGGAGGAGTTAACACGTAACCCCAGCCAGTAACTCCAAGCCTTTAACCTGTTAAATGTGACGTGAGCATCTTCACATGTCAAATGTGAGGTGATGTTATATGCCAACGCGCTCTTGACAAAACTGAATTACAAGCTTGTAAATAAGACCACAAGATTTTCGGCAATCGATTTTATTTCATTTTTAATGATGATTTGAAAACTGTGGCAACATTCAACTGTGGCAATGTGAATGTGGGTGAAGATATAATAATGTCCTCTTGATACCAAATCATCTTTCACCCCCACCGAGTCCCCACACCCAATGTTGACTTTTCCCCTAAGAGCAGATTATTGTAGATCCTATGAATATTTCTATGGTGATTTATAATGAAGGAATGAAATTGGGAAGCAATGATTCTAGCTTCCCTATGTAGCGGTATTAAGTGTTTTTTTTTTACTTGGTATGCACCTTTCATTTGGTTGCATACAAGTTGAGGGTTCATGAAGACACCTATATCATTAGCACCATGCTTTCTTGCTATTTATAGCCCTTCAATGAAATCAATATAATATGCTTCATTGTTTGTATTCCTTCTACATACATCCTGTTTTTTGTTGGAACACCTTTAATTTGTAGCATTATTTTACATAACGTAAGCAATGGTTGCTTGTCCTAGGTTGGGATAACACAACACTTCAATGCATAGTGTCCATTGTTCCACCATGGTGAATGTTTCTAATACATTGCAAAAACAAAAACAATAGAAACTATTATACAAATATAGAAAAAAATAGAAATATTAAATATATTGATGCCTTATTGAGCACTAATAAACAAATGTAAAAAAAAGAACAATTCTCAATTGATCCACTCCCGCTTTTCATCAAGGGTTAGAATCTAAATCAAATTTCCATTAATGTAAATATTAGTCTCATACATTAAAGTCATTTTTACAGTGGGTGACCATTTGGCATGGTCCTTACTAAAACTATTTAAAACTATTTAGCTATGGCATGGAGCCTCAATTCCAGGCCAAGTAGCTCTATGTTTAACCATTCACATTTTCACTATAGTTTATCATATATGAAATGTGGCTTTATAATTTAATACACGAAAATTCCTCTCCAATAATTGAAAATCTTGCGTAGTAAAAATTGAAACCTTGTATAGTAATAACTAGAAAGTATATAGTAAGAACTAAAGGTGTACGGTAACAACTCACTTCTTTATTTTTACAAAATTAAAGAAAAGGTGAAAAAGACTACATTATCACACCTACATTATGGTAAAAAATAATTGGTTTACCTTTACAAGATTAAAACAAAGGTGAAACATACTAGACTATCCAACCTCGATTATTGGATGCCCATCACTTTCTAACAAGACTCAAACTCTGTTCACTATGGACACTTTCTAAAAAGGCTGGGATTCTGTTTTGTGTTGATGTGTAGAATCCATCTTGAATGCTAGGTTCTATATTGGGATTATGTTCATTGTTCATGTGCAATGGAACTATGTGCTAAGCAGGTCCTCAAAGCTATTGAAAGGGCAAGAAGAATGGAAGATTCTACTTAGAAATTGCACTACCTTAGCACTACCCTAGGCAAAAGGTTTGAAGCGATTTAAATATTCAAACTATGTTTGTTACCGCTACTTTGAAATGACAATTAAAGAGATCGTTGCAGGTCAAACAGAAATAAACCTCCTCTGCAGCAGATCTCGGATATCAAATGAAATGAACCTCAAAGTCTGCCGCTGTAACGGGCATGACTTATACAGTTTTTCACCATAGCGAGAGTCAACAGGTGACGACTCGCAAACAGAAAAAGTACCCGTCATAGCAAAGAAGAGACAACAGTTGAGATAGAGTTAGATGGAATTTTGATGAGGTTCATGTCTTGAAATTAAGACCAAGTTTGGACTGTGATAGTTGAAGCAGCTGAGCATCAAAAAAAGTAGTGTGATATGCATCTTTGGTGAGCATTTTTGAAGGAGCTAAGATGTCCACCAAGTACCCTGCCCCCTGCTTTTTTACAAGTCATACGCAGAACCAGGACCCTATGACCCCTCTTCATCGTTGGACACCTCCACCAGGTCACCATTGCTCAACTTCAATTTCTCAGATTGATGATGGGAAAACCAAATCATGTATTGATGAAAGCTTAAAGGATTCTATAGAGAAAGTACAGTTTACAAAAAATGATAAAATCCAAGAAGCAACTAATGAGTCAGAGGAAATGTTGAAAATGAAAAAAGATACATCTAATCAAATGCATTATGAGACTTTTTCCAAGAAACATGATATTAAGAGGGAAGTACATAGGCAGGAAAACTAGAAAAAGACACATGGGGTAGGTGAGAATAAGAAAAATCCTACTACATCCCTGATATCGTCTGATAAGAAAGTCAGGAAGATGCTCAATTCAGTTCAGGTTGGGATTAAAAATCACAGTTCATTATCAACATCTAAATCCAACAATATGAGGTCCATACTAAAGATAAAGAAGCCTACAAGCCATTTTGAGGACCATTTGAGGCCTGATGTTGTTGGTGCAGTGCCTACAATCCATTTTGAGAACCATTTGAGGTCTGATGTTACTAGTGCAGTATCTTTAATAACTAAGCCAGAGTTGAAGACAACAAAGAGAGATTTTAAAAGGTCATTAGAGAGTGAAATCAACATTCATAATAATGGAGACAATATTTTGAATTTTTCTTCTTATCTTAAAGAAATTAGGATACAATCACCACACAATCACTAGATACAGGCATTATTTCAAAGTAGACCATGAGTGAAAAAGCAGTTTGGTCAGAAAAGGAAAAGCATGGAAAAATAAATTAGAGGTTCTCGACTAGTGCTTGAAAGTGAGTTCATATATTGTAGAAAAATAGTGACATATAACATTTTTAGCAATTTTGAATCTTTTAAACATGGAAACACTGAAGAGAGCATTCAGGTTTCAAAGTGTAAAGAAAATTTGAAGGGTGAAAAATATTGTGAAAATATTCATGAAAATTATATTCCTAATGTCAAAGATCATGTGCTTTCTACATTTGTGACTAAAGACAATGAATTCAGGGTAGTTCCAAACACTTCTTTCCATCAAAATTCCATTCTGAAGAAGAAAAGAAAGCTCTTGAAGAAACATAATTCAGGGTTATCAACTCTACCAGAGAGATCAGATAATAAAATAAAGATAAATATTTGCACGAAAGAAGAAAATTTTCTTGAAGTATTATCTGGAGTAGATCATCGAAAGAAAAGGACACAGATTAAGGCAAGGAAACTTAACTTTGATGAACATTTGCATTTGGTAAAAAGGGAAAGAATTGAAGTTGAAGATGAAACATGATCTTTGGATACATGGTGGCCTCTTCTCAAGTTTTTCATTCCTCCACATCTATAGAGAAATGAAACTCAGGCAGATGCACTTTCAAAGGTTGGTCTGCTACTAGCATTAACAATGGCTATGTGTCTGAGTTCTGAGGAGTTATATTGCTAGCAGAATCTCAGCTGATTCCTGAATTTTGACATAACTATGTAGAACTATGAGTTCCAATCATTTGGATTTATTCCATCTTGTAATTTCATGAACAATGTTGTAAAATGCTATGAAAAATGACAGTGATTAGATGCTACTATGGAATAGTCTTATATATGGTTATGGAGAACAAGTTTTCCTGTAAATTTGGTTTTAAGGTTAACATTTTTACTAAAGCAGATGAGCTTTAAAATGTCGGTCTGCTTCTAGTACTTAACAATGGCTATATGTCTGAGTTTCGAGGAGGTATATTGATGGAGGAATCTCAGCTAATCCCTGAAGTTTGACATATCTCTGTAAAACTCTCCTTTCTGATCATTTGGAGTTATTCCTCTTGGGATTTCTTTGTAGCTTCCGCATCTCGTTCATTTGGCTTTGGGTTATTGTTGCTAATTCCTTTAGCTCGAAATGCCTTTCCTTTTAGCTGCTTGGTCAAAGCTACCATAATGTAGAATTTCTGAATACTTGCTCTTCTTTGTCTATGTAGTCTGCATACTCAAAATTTACCTTGTGAGCAGCCTTGTGAGATGCCACCTTTCCTTGTGAATCATTCATGTGGAAGCTTATCTCCCCAAAGTGAAATATTTCCATCTCTTTGATGAAATATGGAGCGCTTTTGACTTTGTTGAACTTGTAACTTTCCATGTAAAATGGTACTGGTGGGAAAACAACTTTCTTAATATCAAACAAATGGCTTCCAAAACCATCTAGGAATACTTGTCTGATTGCCTCCTTCAGTACTATGTAGTCTGTTGCATACTTAGGAAGCAATGAGGGTGCTCTGGTGCCTCTATACATTCTCAGATAAGTGCCCTCCTTGGTGAAAAAATAGTCACCATATTATTTTATAGACTCTACTGCTCCTTCTGACAAACATGGATAGTCTTCTAAAAATATTAACCTATATAGGGGCCTTATGAATTCCTCACAAATTAACTGATAATGATTGTGATATTTGTGGGCTCCCATCATCTGATATGCAATGAAAATAGGATCTTTTCCCTCTATCCATACAAAATTTAGCTTCTCAAATGGGTGCCTATAAAGTATACAATCTGTCAAGAAGGATGACATAAAGAATTCTGATTTGTTCTGCTTTAAACCTTCTTGGGATGCCTTCATACCTTTATACAATTTTCTAGTAGCTATATCTACCTAGTTAAAAATTGTTCCCTCCATAGCTACATAATACATGAGGGGAATCTAACCAAAATTATACATTTTTTCCATCAGACCTACCATACACTCTGCTTAACATCAATGCTACTATTCTGAATGGGGTTCGAAGATTAGTTATTTCATATTCTCTTGACTGCTTATGTCTGAAGGTCTTTCCCTCAGTCATCATCCCCTTTACTGTGGTTGTATAGACAAACTTAAGACTCTTGACCCAATCTATTGTCACACTTATTTCTACTTTTGGTAGACTGTATGCTTTTGAAATAAATGCTGAGGAAAATGATGCAATAGGATTTCCCTCTTCATCATTTATTATCATCCCTACCATGTCTATTTTTGGCAACAACCATCCAATGACCTATGCGCATGGAAAAACCTCTGTCCTAGTGGATATTTTGGTTGACCCAGACCTCAAAATATTCTCATACAGAGCTAGATCTCCCAATCCACCTTCTAGCACTTTCCTCTCAGCCATCATAGGATAGATCTGGCCCCATTTCAACTCAAGATATGCCCCTGTAACTTCTTTAGTTTCTTCATATAGTGTCTTGACTTTTACCATAGGTGGGACTTCAACAATATCTGTGTCATACTCGTTCTCAGTGATTTTGAGCTTTTTCCTCCCCTTCTTTGGCATGGCTTCAGCAGTATACAGTTCCTGCAAAAAAAAAATTGTCTTAGCATCCATATGATAAAGGTAAGTGAAACCAAAACCTATGTATACATCACCACTACATAAAAACTGAAATTTCCTTACCCTGTTAGTTTCATCCATTTAAACCAATGATAGAAGGCATAGGTTAGGGTTACAGCTAGGAAAACTACGCAAGCTATGAGCAACCACTTGTTGGAAAACCCCCCTGTAATCTCCCTCCTTGTTAGCAAAAACCCTCACTCGATGTTAGAAACTCTTTCTCTCACAGGTGAAACAAAGCTTCAAAGAATCCCAAAAATGGTGGTGATTCCCTAGGGAAAAAACAATGCCACAAATCCCACGGTCTATACCTAAGGATCTTCCACCTACAAAATCTACACAGAAAAGGAAACCATTGCCCATACTAATGCACGCGCGTGAGTGGCTAAGTGTCTTCATATGTGCGTAATGCTCGGCTTCCTGAGAAATCAACTCTAACCTAGCCGACTGGGCAAAAAAAAACACATCTGAACATGCATAAGGCTTAGGTTACTTACTAGGAAAATACACGGCAACAGTCTAACCTAAAAGAGAACGGGAAACCAAAATCCCTTATAAACCCATCCAAACCTAACCACCAACGATGTTGGACAAATTGCAAGCCTAAACAAAACATTTACCTGGACAAAAGATAAGAAACCTACTCGTCCGGTCAGAGAAACGCCACACAACTGCAAATTACCAGTGAGTACGAGCCACATGAGCTTCACCGCAGAAATCGCACAGTAGGCTTCAAATGGACAGCGTTCTCCAAGCTCACCCAACTCCGTAAAAACAACAAGATAAAAATATTTGAAAATGGGTAAATAAACAAGCTGTGGGCTTTTTAAAACCCCTAATTCACTTGCACGTGCGAACAAAAACACCGTTAGATTTAAACACTTGCAGGTCGGAACACATAAGTCGTCATGGGAAACCACCCGCAACAGAGGCTTGAACATCCAACTCCATCTACTATAGTGGCTCACAAATCATAATTCCCCCACAATATTCTTATGGCTCGGCAATAAAAATCACATCGGAGAGATAACAACAATGCATCCGCAACAGCGGCCTGAAACTCAAAACACTTCTGTGACAGCCTATCGGAAAATACCTCTGCAACAAATTATGCAGAACACTCTGTCATTGCAGGTCAAACAGAAATAAACCTCTACCAATCCTGGATGTCAAATGAAATGAACCTCAAATTCCGTCATCGTAACGGGCATGACTTACATAGTTTTTTGCCGTAGCGGGAGTCAACAGGCGATGACTTGCAAATAGAAAAAGTACCCGTTGTAGCGACTCTTGGGGACTCAATTCGAATGACAACAAAAAAACATCATCGCCGTAGTGGACACAACTTGAGAACAAAATGATACCCGCCGTAGCGGCCCGATCATGAAAAACCTTCCGCTACAACGGCGGTGAGAGAAAAAGACGCTCGTCATTTCGGCTCGCAAATTGGGAAACGCTCGCCGTAGCGGCTTGAAAACAAAGAAGAGCCCGCTGTAGTGGCTCAAAGCTAAGAAACTGTCTGCTATTGCGGATCAAAAATTTGACTTTCATCTTTGGTGGAAAATGAAGAATTTGAAAATTCATGATGGACAGGAAAATCAAAAAGACAATCAACACAAAGGAAAACTAAGATCTTCAAAAGGAGGGGCCAAACAATATCTTAAAAAACTATTTTTGGGAAATGCTGCAGCAGCAACAGGGCCCTATCTTAAGTCTTCCTAAGAGTCTATTTAAGATATGATCAAGTACAATGAAATCAGTTGTTGGTTTTAGTGCATGATAGCTTGAGATTAAATGTAGAAAGACACTCAATACAGAAGCTACACATAGCAAAGAAGAGACAACAGTTTAGATAGAGTTAGATGGAATTTTGATGAGGTTCATGTCTTGATCTGGATTTATGTAGGAACTCAACAGAATACACAAATAACCATAGAAACAAATATGCAGCAGAAATAACACTTCATTTCATTAATCAATAACTGAAAATTGTTTACATACAGAATGGAAATAAACTAGCTAGAGTGCTAGTAGCTTATCTCTGAGAAGAGATGTGGCGGCTCCATGCCTGTGAAATCTCTGTTACAATGAGGCTCAAAGGCCTATATATTATTGAGAAACAATGGAAACCCTACACATCCAAAAACCTAACCCTAGGAGGTGAAACGACTTGAAATGACTTAATGTGGGCCCTGTTGGGTAACTTGGTACATCAATTTCCCGGGGTCGTAACTTTAGCATACTACCTCCATTTGATGCGCATGATATATCGTTAGAAATATTTGTTTAAGGACTACATCCATGAAAAGAAACTATTGAGTCCGAAATGGACTCATATTTGCTTGACCATTCGATGCCAAAAAAACGTCGTTTAGGGCCTCAAAACGGCTCCGAAAGTTTAGGACCCGAAAACTGCCAAAAATAGTAAATTGTGCTATAATTAAGGAAACTGAAAAAATGAAAGAAACAATGGCGAGGGTCCAAGAGGAATACGTGGGTGGCCACCAATATCCTCCTAGATCATTCCTCCCCCCTTAGGAAGCAATGGTCCCCATTGCGTTGAGTTCCTCCATGAGATGAGGAAACTTCTATTGAACTTGGTCCTTGGTGAGCCACTTTCCCTAGTGAAGGAGTTGGCCTGCTTTGACAACTCGATATAGCTGGATCTTTTGCTGTTGGGTGTTCTTGATTTGTGTGTCCATAATCCGATCAGCTGTGGCTTGTTCCATGCAGTTAGTTTTTAACTCTGTTGGTGTGAGTTGTTCTGCCACGCCTGATGTGTCTAGTAGAGGTGGAAAGTAGGGCCGAAGGCAGTCCACATTGAACACTAGGTGCAGACCAAGGAATGGTGGAATACTAAGCTCGAAGGCACTATCCCCGATAGCCTTGGTGATGGTGTATGGCCCATATCAGCGGGCGAAGCTTGCGGTGGGGTCCAGGGAGGCGCTCCTTTTGCAAATGTAGCAACACTTTGTCGCCCACCTGGAAGTTGTGTTGCACCCGATGCTGATCATGTCGCTGCTTGTACTTAGCATTGGATCTGTCCAATATATCATGAACTTGTTGGTGAATGTGCTGAATGCGCTCAATGAAATTTTTTGCCTTGGAAACTTTAGACTGGATATGAGCTAAATTAGCCTGGGTAACTACAAATGGCATGGCTACGTCAATGGGACATAGTGGCTAGAATCTCAATCCCACCTGAAAGGGGTTGTGGTTGGTTGAGCTGTGGAGGGATCAGTTATAGCTGTGTTGTACATAGGGGAGGCTGTCATCCCATGTGTGTGGATGCTTTGAGTTGTACATGCGCAAAATGTGTATGATCATCCTATTGACGACCTCTGTCTGGCCATCAGTCTGGGGATGGAAAGCTATGGACTTTGTGAGATTGTTGTTTAGCATTGACCATAGGCTAGACCAAAATGTACTAAGGAACTTGCTGTCCCAGTATGAGATTATAGACTGTGGGATCCCATAATGTACCCACACTCGTTCAAAGAAGAGTTTAGTAGTGGCTTCTGCTGTGATATTCTTCTTACAAGCTGCCATTATGGCCATCTATGAGAATCTATCAACAATCACAAACAAACAGTCATTGTTGTGCTTAGTAGAAAGAAGTCCTGACATGTAATCCATGGAGATGGATTCCAAAGGTCGACTAGGGGTAGGCAACGGAGTATAGAGGCCTTGCTTCTTATGGATGGTTTGGCAATGGCGCAAGCAGTGTAGGATCGAATGTACTTCCCAATGTCCTGTCGAAGGTTCAGCCAATAGAAATACTTCTGTAGTACTGCCACTATTTTCTCGACCCAGAAATGCCTAGTGACCTGACTGTAGTTTGCTTCCCAAATCATCTTAGCACGCTCGCTTGGAGGAACACAAAGGTGTCCCATGTGGCACAGTAGTATATCTTGGAGGTGAAATTTTGGAATTTGGTTTCCCTCCAAGAGCGTCTAGTATGTGTGACTGAATTCTGGATCGCTCTTGTAGAGAAGCGAACATTTAGAAGTCTCGTGCCCACAAGAGTTCAGCATGGTCGTTATCACCATGATCGGTGGTTGGCTGAGGCAGTCCACAACATTATTGGTGCTTCCCTTCTTGTACTTGATGTTCAAATGAAACTGTTGTAGATATGTGGACCACTTCTGATGGCGATCATTCTTTAACTTCCCTTGTGTCTGCATGAACTGCAAGGGTCGGTGGTCTATGTGGATAATCGTTTCCTTCCCCAAAATGTAATGCTTCCATTGTCGACAAGCCTGTACAATGGAATACATTTCTTTGTTATAAGTGGAATATTTGCGGATAGTGTCCGATAGTGTCTCACTGTGATATGCCACTGGATGCCCTTGTTGAGTAAAAACTGCCCCAATAGCATAGTCAGAGGCATCTGTCTCGATCTCAAATGGTTGTTGCAGGTCTGGTAATGTGAGCATTGGGGCACAACATAGGCGATGTTTCAATTCTATAAACACCTTCTGTTGAGTTTTCAGCTAAAAGAATTTTTCTTTCGCTCCTCCCTTGGTGAATTGACTCAAGGGCCAAGTGATATGAGAGAATCCCAACATGAACCTGCAGTAGAAATTAGCAAGGCCTAGAAAGCTACGAAGCTCTGTTAGAGTAGTTGGGGTTTGCCAATCCCGAATGACTTGGATCTTGGTTCGATCCAAATGTACCCCATAGTCATCAATAATGTATCCCAGATACTGAACCTAGGTCATGCCAAAAGTGCACTTGTCCAAATTGGCACACAACTTGTGCTGCCGCAATGTTTGGAGGACCTGTCGGGTGTGGCGGAGGTGCTCTTCCCAATTCTGGATGAGGATCAGAATTTCATCCAAGTACACTACTACAAATGAGTTGGAGAATGGCCACAAGATGTCATCCATCAGTCTCATGAAGGTTGCAGGAGCATTCGTCAGCCCGAAAGGCATGACCAACCATTTGAAAAGGCCCTCCTTGGCTTTGAAGGAAGTCTTCCACACATCATTCAGTTCAATCGATACCTTAAATTTAAGTCAATCTTGCTAAAATATTTTGCCCCTTTACACTGGTCCAAGAGGTCATCAATCTGTGGGATCGGGTACCTATTCTGGACAGTGATCTTGTTCAGCGCCCGATATTCAATACAAAGTCTCCAATTCCCATCCTTCTTCTATACCAACACGATTGGGCTCCCACAGGGTGATGAACTTGGCCGGATGTGACCCTTATGCATCAGCTTTTGAATTTACCTCTTGATTTCATCATTCTCTATAATAGAACAAAGATAGATTGATCCATTGGGTAGTGGCGCACCTAGGGTCAGATTGATGGGGTGCTTGACCTGACAGTGGAGAGGCACCTCGGTGGGTGAGGTGAATATGTCCCGGTACTCCTCCATGACCTTGTCCATTTGTTGTTGTCATGTAGAGGAGCCCTGTCTGGAGGTTGTGGAAACGATCTTCTTCTTGCCCTGAGGGCAGATCATCAAGAAAACAAACTTCTTGGTTTTGGAAATGAGCTTACTGCATTGTTTTGCAGTAACCAAAGAGATAGCGGCAGGGGTTGGTACCTCTGGTATTCTGTACAAATTATTTCCCAACGTAATAATAATAGCGCGAGGTTGGGACTCATACACAGCATGTCACTTCCATAAGTATGGTTGACCTAATCATACATCACAAACATCAAGAGGAGCAATATCACATAATACCTCATCGGTGAAGGGCTTGATGATGTAGGGAAGTTGGCACTACTGGCTGATGCGGAGATCTCATCCTTGGTGAAGCCACCCGATGGTGTACGGCTGCGGGTGTGCAGTGGTCAGCAAACCCAACCGCTTGCTGAAATCGTGTTCTTTTGGCTCCCACTATCGACAATGAACTGTAGCGGGGAACCCTTTACCCACATCTGGGAGTGGAAAAGATGCTCCTCCTCCTCTGAATCTTCTAGTTCCTCCTTTTGGATCTTCTCTCATAGTAGGTTTCCCACCAGTCCTTGACATGGGGGGCGGCTTTGAGTAGAGAAAAAGTAATCTTTTCCCATCAGAAAAGTCATGAACCGAGAAATATCCTTCTATTAGATTCAACCATTTATCTACGATGTCTGCATCTATTCGACCATCAAATATGGGAATTTTTAAGTTTAATTGTACCTTAAAAGGGGTTGCACCTCCAGAGTGGTTGCTAGATGTAGATGTGCCGCCAGTGGGAAGTTGTTGAAGGATTTGGGTGAAGTTATCCATGATCATGTTCCTTTGTTTTACAAGGGCCTCCTCGAGCAACATTTTGATAGGATCTTCTGCACCCTCGTATTTCTTTTCATCCCCCATGGGTGGCCGTTGAGATTTGTGAGGCTGATCTTGCAAAGGTTCAACCAGATCGAGCCCTAACTCTTTATACCCCTCCCTTGTTGGGTACATGCAAAGAAGGATCGAGAAAGAGAAGATTGCTCTGATACCACTGATTTGGGTTTATGCAGGAACGCAAAAAAATACGCAAATAATCATAGAAACAAATATGCAGCGGAAATAACACTTCATTTCATTAATCAATAACTGAAACTTGTTTACATACAGAATGGAAATAAACTAGCTAGAGTGTTGGTAACTTATCTCTGAGAAGAGATGTGGCGGCTACATGCCTTTGAACTCTCTATTAAAATGAGGCTCGAAGGCCTATATATTATTGAGAAACAATGGAAACCCTACACATCCAAAAACCTAACCCTATAAGGTGAAACGCCTTAATGTGGGCCCCGTTAGGTAACTTGGTACATCAATTTCCCGGGGTCATAACTTTAGTAGACTACCTCCGTTTGACACACATGATATATCCTTAGAAATATTTGTTAAAGGACTACATCCATAAACAACAAATATCAATTCTGGAATGGACTCATATTTACCCGACCATTCGATGCCAAAAAAATCTCGTTTAGGGCCTCAAAACGGCTCCGGAAGTTTAGGACCCAAAAACTTCCAAAAATAGTAAATTGTGCTATAATTAAGGAAACTAGAAAACTGAAAGAAACAATGGTGGGGGTCCAAGAGGAATAGGTGGGTGGCCACCAATATCCTCTTGGATCATGTCTTGAAATTAAGACCAAGTTTGGACTGTGATAGTTGAAGCAGTCGAGCATCAGAAAAAGTAGTGTGATATGCATCTTTGGTGAGTAGTTTTGAAGGAGTTGAGGTGTCCACCAAGTACCCTGTCCCCTGCTTTTTTACAAGTCGTGCATAGAACCAGGCCCCTCTGAACCCCTCTTCATTGCTGGACACCTCCACCAGGTCACCATTTCTCAACTTCAATTTCTCAGATTGATAATGGGAAAACTAGATCATGTATTGATGAAAGCTTAAAGGATTCTACAGAGAAAGTACAGTTTACAAAAAATGATAAAATCCAAGAAGCAACTGATGAGTTAGAGGAAATGTTGAAAATGAAAAAAGATACATCTAATCAAATGCATTATGAGACTTTTTCCAAGAAACAAGATATTAAGAGGAAAGTACATAGGGAGGAAAACTAGAAAAAGACACATGGGGTAGGTGAGAATAAGAAAAATCCTGCTACATCCCTAATATCGTCTGATAAGAAAGACAGGAAGATGCTCAATTTAGTTTAGGTTGGGATTAAAAATCATAGTTCATTATCAACATCTAAATCCAAAAATATGAGGTCCATACTAAAGATAAAGAAGCCTACAAGCCATTTTGAGGACCATTTTAGTCCTGATATTGCTGGTGCAGTGCCTACAATCCATTTTGAGAACCATTTGAGGTTTGATGTTTCTGGTGCAGTATCTTTAGTAATTGAGCCATAGTTGAAGACAACAAAGAGAGATTTTAAAAGGTCATCAGAGAGTGAAAGAAATATTCATAATGATGGAGACAATATTTTGAATTTTTCTTCTTATCTTGAAGAAATTAGGATACAATCACCAGATAAAGGCATTATTTCAGAGAAAACCATGAGTGAAAAAGCAGTTTGGTCAGAAAACGAAAAGCATGGAAAAAGAAATCAGAGGTTCTCGATTAATGCCTGAAAGTGAGTTCCTAGATCGTAGAAAAACAGTGACATGTAACATTGTTAGCAATTTTGAATCTTTTAAACATGGAAACACTGAAGAGAGCATTTAGGTTTCAAAATGTAAAGAAAATTGAAGGGTGAAAAAGATTTTGAAAATATTCATGAAAATTATGTTCCTAATGTCAAAGATCATGTGCTTTCTACATTTGTGACTAAAGACAATGAAGTTAGGGTAGTTCCAAGCACTTCTTTGCATCAGAATTCCATTCTGAAGAAGAAAAGAAACCTCTTGAAGAAACATAATTCATGGTTATCAACTCTACCAGAGAGATCGGATAATAAAATAATGATAAATATTTGCACGGAAGAAGAAAATTTTCTTGAAGTATTATATGGAGTAGATCATCGAAAGAAAAGGACACAGATCAAGGGAAGGAAACTTAACTTTGATGAACATTTGCATTTGGTAAAAAGGGCAAGAATTGAAGCTGAAGATGAAACATGATCTTTGGATACATGGTGGCCTCTTCTCAAGTTTTTCATTCCTCCACATCTATAGAGAAATGAAACTCAAGCAGATGCACTTTCAAAGATTGGTCTGCTACTACCAGTTAACAGTGGCTATGTGTCTGAGTTTTGAGGAGTTATATTGCTAGTGGAATCTCAGTTGGTTCCTAAATTTTGACATAACTATGTAGAACTCTCGGTTCCAGTCATTTGGATTTATTCCATATTGTAATTTTCTGAACAATGTTGTAAAATGCTATGAAAAGTGACAGTGATTAGGTGCTACTATGGAATGCTCTTATATATGGTTATGGAGAACAGGTTTTCCTGTAAATTTGGTTTGTAGGTTAACTTTTTTTACTAAAGCAAATGAGCTTTCAAATGTCGATCTGTTTCTAGTAGTTAACAATGGCTATATGTCTGAGTTTTGAGGAGGTATATTGATGGAGGAATCTCAGCTAATCCCTAAAGTTTGACATAACTCTGTAAAACTCTCCTTTCTTATCATTTGGAGTTATTCTAGCTACTAATGATCAGCGATATCTCTATTCACTCAGAATGATGACAAATCCAGAATGAGTAGCCTCAATTGTCTTCAATGGGAATTTTTATTAGCATCCTAGGTCTTTTGGGTTAGTTTTTACCTAATGAGCCACGTGCTTATGTTCCACTTTCTTGGGGAATCATGACCACAAAAATAGGAAAGTTTCTACCTGCAACAGCTAGAAGTAGTTTGAGGATACTTCCACATGTCAATATTCTGTCAACCCAACCTCCTCCACCAAGTGACCAGTAAACACTCATTTAATAGCTTCCCTAAGCTATTGTCTCATCTTTTATTTATTTATTAATAAAATATTCTGCAATACATTAAATTATCCTTGACCCCACTTGGTCATTAATTATAAACTTTAACATAAAATATAACATAATGTTCCTCAAAAACATAAAATTGTTTTGCAAATCAGGGCATGTGAAATACACATCCCCCTAATTTATAACATCGTCCTCAATGGTATTTATTCTTCGTCCTTAGAATTGCTCTGAAATAGAATTGGATATGCATCCCGCATATAACTTTCCAATTCCCAGGTGGATTCTTCTGGACTAAGTTTCTTTCATTGCACCTTCAGTTGACCAATGGAGCGATTCCAAAGCGAGATCTCCCTCCTTTCGAGGATACAATCCGGTTCCACCAAAAAATCTCCTTCGGGCTCCACCTGCACATCATTCCAATTAATAACATGAGTAGCATCATGTACATATTTTTTTAATACAGAAATATGAAAAACATTGTGAACCTTTAAGTTTGGCAGTAAAGCTAACCGATATACTACCTATCATATTCTGGATAGTATTTCAAAAGGTCCGCAATATCGGGGTGCTAACTTAACACAACTCTCTAACCTCAGAGATCTATTTTTAGGTCTCACCTTAATAAAGACGTGTTCACCTACCTGAAACTCCTCTTGAGTTCGTGTAATATTTGCTTGACCTTTCTGTCAATATTGCGCAACTTTCAAGTTACCTTGCACCCGTTTTACAATTAACTCCATCTCTTTTAATAATTCAGGTCCTAATACTAATTGGTCAACTGGATTACTCCACGAGATGGGGGTATTGCACTTCCTGCCATACAAAATTTCAAAAGGACTATATCTTGCTGAGGCATGGTAATGATTATTGTAAGCAAATTCTACCAGGTGTAAGTAATCTTCCCATTTACCTGGTTGTTCTTTTGCATACATTCTAAGCAGATCCTCCGATACCTGATTTACTCTTTCAGTCTGTCCATTAGTTTGAGGATGGAAAGAGATACTAAAAACCATTTATACCATGAAACAAGAACTTTATACTAAGAACGAGAACTCTAGCCATACAAATGATGTTTTTTACATAAAAAACACCAAAAACACCCTCCAAATGGAAAAGTGTTGATATCAGTATACATGTTTTTTTTTCGGACTAAAAAATAGAGCCATGGCCTAAACATCCCATACTATTGTTTACCAAAACTTTAAAATCAACCCCTAAATTGGAAATAGATTTTTTTCGTCCAGAGATAAATTACAACTTTTTAAAAACTTGCATATTAAACAAAAGAAAAATATTCCATCAATATTTCACCACTCTAACCATATAAAATCAAAGAAATTATGATGCGATTCATAATGAAACATATATTAGACCATACAAAAATAAATGATTCATGTATAAATATTAAAAAACTCCTTTAGAGTTTGAATTGCAAACATCATACTAATAAAAACATCTAAAATGTTCCATGTAAAATTATTCAAATTCATCCATGGATTGTAACACTCCATTGAATCTATATTTTCTTCATAGGAAGGTCTCGATATAATTTATAAAAAAAACCCTAATCCCCTAATACACTCCACACATTCTTTTTATTCCTCCTAATAATGATCTTTTGCAATTGTATCCCATTCTTCATAAGAAGTCACGTGAGACATATAATCACATTAAAGAAAATATTTGGTACAATTATAATTGTCTCTGTCTACAATTTTTTTATCGAAATGGCATCCCATATAAGTCTTAGGACATGCGAGTTCTTGTTTCTTTTCTGTAAAGTTATACCATTTAATAAGGTCCCTAACCATTATACTACATGCTTCATTGTATTTCTATATTTAAAGAATTATTATAGTAAATGGTATGCAAGTAAAACTATTAATTGAAATTGTTTTTGTGGTTTGAAGGTCGGTTATTTTCCCATATGAAATTTACAGTTTTGTTGATGTGAAATGGATCACATAAGATCACAAGAAATCCATTGCAAGAATTGAAGCCAACCAAGGCTATTGATGATCATGAGATAAAAGCATGGCTAGCTTTAGGGATCAAGTCCAAAAAAAAGGGGGTGGAAAGAAAAAGAAATGTCATTTCACTTTAGCACAATATATTTACCTATGTAATGTTATAGTTAGTTTGTTTGTGTCTCAAATTGTAGCATCAAAAAATACTTATTATTTTATTTGTTATAGAAAAAAAGAATGATCAAGTTTTTTTAGCAAATGACACTAGAAATAGAGTTGCTAGTATACATACATTCCAAAGTTGATAGGAAGAAGCTTACTAGAGTCCAAAGTAAGTTACATAATTCCATTTGAAAAGAAGTTTGTATTTTAATAATATCATATAATTGTCAAATTGATTATGGATATCAAATTAATATCATATTAATTACAATTGTATTTATATAATGTCTAATTGGCATCCATATCTTATTAATTACATCCATATCAATTTGACATCTATATCATATTAATTACATCCATATTCGTAATTATTTGATCTTATTACACTAATAAAACTCTCTTTAACCAATGTGAATCTCTCCTCTAATAAGGTAAGTATTCAATTTAATCACCATTAGGAAAAGACTAGTGTATTTAACCTTTTGAGCGTACTTGAAATTTAACATGGAAAATGCTAGCTTCTGATATAAAACGCGTTAGCATATATGCATTACCTTTAAATCAATGAATATAATAATGTATATGGCTTTCCTTTCACCACAAGACTATAATGAATAGGGATTTCCTTTATAATGAATATAAAAATAGTCTTGTGATATCCATAAGACTATTTTGGATTTTATCTTTTAACGCTTATCCCAGTCACCCATTTTATATTTTCAACATTTAATTACATCCATATATTCATATATTTTTATATGGTTGTGATATCCATAAGCTTATTTTGGATTTTATTTTTTAATGCTTATCCTACTCACCCATTTTATATTTTCAACATTTAATTACATCCATATTTTATATAACCATGGAACCAAATTCACCACATTCAGGTAGGGAAAACGTAAATCCATTCATTGCAAACACTGCCATGGGTCGTGTTCTAGGTTCAGATAGTCACGATCGCCTCCATACCTTCTTTCCTTTTGATAAATGGGATGATGTATGCTCCTAACCGACGTGTGACCTTTTGCTTGACTGGAAAATGTCTTCTGGTGGGTATTGTAAGTAATGTAAGAAAAAAGTAGTATAGTTTACATGGAACTTCTTCCTAATGAATGCGACTCTGGTCCAACCAACCGAACAAACCACATGGTGGGAGGAATATTTGTTTTTCCAAGTGGTGTACTTAAAGACAACAAGAGCTGCAGGAATAGTAGTCAACCATACCCGTTGGAAAGTCCCATTTAAAATAATTAAGACCCTATGATAATTATGACAATTATCTCCCTTCCTCTAAGCTATGGATAAACTACTATAATAAAAACTATTGAATAATCAATGGTTGCTTTATGATAGGCATGGTAAACTAAAGCAGCTATCAACTAAGTTAAAGGGAGTTTTTCCTCCCTGCTGGTGATAGTAAAGCATTAAATTAAAAAATAATTGAATAAATTCTGTCTGTGTAGTCCTCATTGAAAAAGGGGAATTTTTTTCCATTCGATGATGGTATTTGTGTGCTGCAAGGTATAAGGTAAGGGTAGGGTGACCTAAGAAAGGTAATTTAATTATCTTAAATTGATATTGGAATTTGGGTGCTAAAAGGAAGGGAGGCACGTTATTGGTAGGCAGTGGAATGGAATCATGAGGTACTAAAATTATAAGGGAAAATTAATTAATGTGCTTAACGAAGACTTTACCTGTTCCCCAATGGAGTGGTACAATGCCTCCTTAAATTATTCCAAGTAGAAGCGAAGCACCAAGCGAATGGGCCAACTGGGTTAATGTATGGGGTGGCGCATGGAGCGAAGCTCCACTCTTGGGGTGCTAAAGCGCCACCCTTCACGAGCGGCACGATTCTTAACGAAGACTTTACCTATTCCCCAATGGAGTGGTACAATGCCTCCTTAAATTATTCCAAGTAGAAGCGAAGCACCAAGCGAATGGGCCCACTGGATTAATGTATGGGGTGGCGCACGGAGTGGAGCTCCGCTCTTGGGGTGCCAAAGTGCCACCCTTCATGAGCAGCGCGATTCTGAATCACGTCGCTCGTGAAGGGTGGCGCTTTGGCACCCCAAGAGCAGAGCTCTGCTCAGAATCACGCCGCTCGTGAAGGGTGGCACTTTGGAACCCCAAGAGCGGAGCTCTGCTCTGTGCGCCACCCCATACATTAACCCAGTGGGCCTCTTCTCATACTGAAGCTAAGGCTGTGACTGAGGTCACAAGTCTTTTCCACAACAAATTATTTTTATATGTTAATATGATTCAAATCTTTTTTCTACCAAGAAAAATGAACTGATAATGTATTGCTATGTGGAGAGGATGCCCAATGTAAATACAAGCCAGTGATTTAATTCAACACAGCTTTCCTTATCTTCATCAAGGATCCATTTTGATAGAAGATCATACAATCTGCAAAAGGAGGTAGCTGAAGAAACTTGGAGAATGTTAACAACTATATCTGCTTGTTTTTTTCGTCTCTGTTCAATTAAACAATTGCACAACTTAATATTGAAGTCAAATGCTGAGAAAAATCACAAGTGGATCAACCGCGATGATCAAAAACTCATAATTATTTGGTGTAACCCTCCCAAGCATCTAGTGAGAATATAGATGTGTAATAAGTTCAGCATTATGTTTAAACCCTGAGCTTCACCATCTCAAAATCAAAATTTGGTAGCCAAAACACCTTTGCCTTACGTAAATACATATTATTAGCTGAAGCATGATAGTATGAACTAGCTATGAGCTCTTAGGTTTCCATTTTAGAATAAGGAAGAACAAGAAGTTTTGATGTGTAGCATCAATGTACTGTGGCCATGCTTAGATTTCCTGCTTTAGTGGCTTGCATATCCATATGATATTTGATAGATATTTTGCCCAGATTTTAGTAAATAGAAGTTATAAAAATTATTGACCTTTTCTATGCTTCATAGCTATGCCCAAGGATTTTTACTTTGAGGTTTGTTTGGTGTCTTTTCTCTTGTTGGTGTTTCCCAGGTAATCTTACATCCCCAAGTATGGATCTTAAGACACTTATGTTTTGCTTTTACATGCAATGGAGTTTGGACTGATTGATGGAGTCTTAGAGACAGACTACTAAGTTTCTTTCTTTTCCTTCATGACTGGAAAGCTCGTATCGAATTGGAAAATGCCAATGAAGAGTTCATGCAGTGATTTCTTCTATAAAGCAATCTCCTTTTATGCCCTTTGTTTGTAATATTAATCGTCTTTGAATTTCTCCATTTGGGGCATGCATTGTGATAGTGTAATCCTTGCATCCACTAAAGAAATCACATGGAATTCATTTCATTGGCAGCATAGAGATTTTCAATTATAGAAAATGCATTTTGGTAGTTTTCACTTTTATCATGAATTCCTCAATTTATTTGTATGTCTTGTGGCTTGATTGTATGTGCGTTAATAAACTAGGAAAATCAAGTGCACAAATTATCCATTTGATATTGATTTTAAAATCCAAGGTTTAGTGCACATACAATTACAATGAAACCCATGAAAGGCGTGAGTGATATGTGTACTCATGTTTTGGAAGTAATCATTTGTATGTCATCAGTGTAAAAGTTAGGCTATCATAATGTTCCAAGAATAAAGTTACGTTGTGCTTTACATAATAAATTAACTTAAGTCACATGCCATCATTAATGTTAAGGCATTAATAAGGTTGGTCATGCTCCCTTCCCCTTTCAACACTGGTGCCTTGTTGCTTGAAATGTGGAGACAATTCAACCATTCCCGCTGACTCAACCCTTCTATCTTCTTCAGTGCCCAACAAGCCTCCGCTTTTATTTCTTCCACATTGTTAGATCTTTAAGATTCAAGGTTTTCAGCGCAAGGCATCCATTTCTGTTGAGGAATTTAAGATTTACCAGATTTGAAAGATGTGTCAATGTCTCCAATATGCTGTAGCCTTGCAATTTTAATCTAACTAATTTTGATGGCAACCCATATACCTGCATTATCCTGGAATTATGTGAGAGATCAACAATTTCAAGACTGGAGTATATGCCTTCAGGAATGCATAAAGTGGTCTATTAAAGGAACACCTTCTATAACCAAAGCTTTGATATTTGGCCCTGCAATTTCCTCGGGTAATATGCGCTATAGAGACCGACATTCAATCAGAATCAACTCTTCTAACCTCATCAATTCGCCGATAGAATGTTGCAACTCTGTCAACTGTGAACTCCCTTATATGAATGGAATCTGATTTGGGTAATATCGACATTTATGACAAACAACAGATCCTGAGCTCCCAAGCTTTCAGAATCAAACAACAATACAGATCTAATTTAAGATCCCAAGCCTCCATCTGGGCATAGTAGAAACTCTCAAGGCTTCTATTCTTGTAGTTACAGGAACATACGATCGTCGGTTCCTCTGGATTGGCAGCACACACCATGTGAAAATCCGCAAGAAAATGAGTTTGCTGTATATGAGAAGCAGCCAAGGGCTTTAGGGAGTGAACGGGCTGAATCAAACCCAAGAACCCCAATGCAAAGAAGTGAACCAGGATGTGTGATACAACATATTTGATTGAATGAATGACAAGATCTTATAGGTAGAGCTACTGAGAGCAGGGTAGATCCATGAATGAAGACCTAGCAGTAACCAAGATTTGTTATTCACAATGGAATTCCTAGCACCCTCGATCTTAAAACAATGGCCTCCCCACTTCTTAAATACACCAAAAGATCATCATCTTTCCTCGTCACTCTCAGAGCTTCCATATATACAATGCCAATAGTGGTTCACTGTAGAAAGAGAAAGTCCTGGAAACCGATGCCCTCCTTCTAGGTATGGTTCAATCTTTACAAAAGGTCATCCCAGATTCTCAGCTGCTTGACATTCTTCCATTCTATACTCGCATGGAGAATACATGGGATGCAATCAAAACCAATTTATCATTGATTCAACCAAAGGAGTTGAACAGTCACTTTTAAAACAATAGTGAGTTGAATAATTTAATATTGTCATTATTACATCAATGCCATCTTCTATGTCATTATTTTGATAGCAGAAAGTGCAACCCATCATGCCAAGCAGAAAATAGTAGACGTAATTTATCCATCCGAGATAGCAAATACCAAAATAAACTCACGGCCTTTTTGATCATGAGTAATGGCCCATGATCTAATATTATTAAGCACTTTCTTCCAAAAATGAAAATGAAGGTCTTTGCGAGTGAACTATTAAATTCTCAACTCTTTGTCAAACTGAAGATCTTGCACTGCAAGAAGTTTTATGATGTTTCAATCCACATTTGCTCAGGTCCCAATATATGATATTGAAATCTTCGACCTCTCAGTTCTGCTGGAGCACCACCATTCTTTTCAGTCAGTAACCCTATAATGTACCCCCAAAAAAGTGCTTAAAATGCAGTTCATCCCACGTCTATTATCCTGATATCAAGAATACCCTTAATAATATCCCCTTCAGGAGAAGTTCTCTTAGTTAATCCATGATCTGAAGCTGTCTCCAATTTAGATGAAACTTCACTTTGACTTCACTTACAGCTAAGGGAGATCCAATAAGATGCCCTGATGAAACACCTGTTATTTTCCCATGCAATGTAGCATTATTTTCAACACTGCCTGTCTTGACACTGGTGCCTTATTGCTGAGATCTTGGTGTAGATTTGTTAACCGCATTAGGCAACAGCCAATTGGACCAGTCACCACGCCTCCTCATCTTGTCAGGATTTACCTCAACTACCCTTGAATTTCATCAATTTTATCAGGGTTGATTGCTGCATAAATCATCAATAAATGTAACTTATTCTCCGCAGTCATATCCTCCTTTGTCTTTAACATATTGATCAATTCCTTAGCCCTTGTTCTATGCTTCTGCTGAGGACCTTGCTCAACACCTTTTCTAAGGGGATCACCAACAACACGACTAACAACACTAATAAGGAACTGTGCTTTTGCCTTTTCTGAGTGGTCACTTTGACATTTGGATGCTGCCAGAAACTAAAATTTTGCTCGAGAAAATCTGATGATAACAACAATTTCATAAGTGATGACGTCAATAAATATTTTGTAAGGTATGACGAGTTAAATATTTGAATATTTCAAAGTGGTAAATAGAATCTGAGGTCAACTTTCGCTTCGGACGACCTAGCACTTTAAAACTTTAGTAAACTAATAATATTGCCACGTGGAGGTGATAACATTTTTCCATTTTGAAGGGGGCATTTTTTGCTGTGGGTTTTGAGGTTTTTATTTATATCATATGTGGTACATTTTTTTCATTCTGACATTTTTAAGGTCATGTTATGGGGGGCATATTTTTTTTTATATGATATGTCGCTACATGGTTGGGTTATTATCCATATGATGGATAATATATTTTTTATGTCATTTTATAAAGAGAGAGGGGTTTGTTATGATAGTGAAATATTGTTATCTTAAAATTAATGTATTTTAAGTTATATGATGTGATATTTATTTTTTTAATATTTTTATTTCATCTTTTGGGAAGATTATAATGGTGAATATTTTTGATATCATGTATTGTGATGTTTATGGTGGTTAATATTTTTGATATCATGTTTTTGTGACATTTATGGTTGTATTATCTAATTTTAAGATTTTGTTATATAATAATTATTTTTAAATGGTGTAATTTAATATTTTTGTTATTGGATATATGTTATAAATATTTCAAATTGAAAGTGTTTTCAACCTAGAGACTAGCATTGATGAAATGTTTTTTTTTTTGAATTTTGGAAACAATTACAAATTTGGCAAAATTCAAGCTTAACTAATTATGACTCTAGAGGGTTCCAATTTTCACCAAATGGTCCCGAATTTGAAATCTAACGGTATGGTGAGTCTTATAACACCACAATATGGTATATGGACACTTTGTATTAGACTTTATAGCTCTAAAAACTTGTTTTGGGTTAAGGTGAAACAATACAATTTTACTAGGAAATTGTGTTCAAATTCCCTAAGGGTGATGGTCGAACTAGCTCTCCAAATCAGGTATGACCCTCCCAAATTCTAGAAACAAGTATGGGAATGAGTATCAGACATCAATGAATGTCCTTGATCATATTTATTAAGTTTTGAAAAATGGATTATGATTTGCAACATTTGTAAGGTAACTTTCATAGGAATTGCCTAAGGGAAATTGCATTACTAGCTAGACTTTGACATAGGAAAGGTAAAATATATGGTTCTAAGAGTAATATGGAACATGGTGGTAATATATGGAATACAAATTCCTTCCCAAAAAGCATAAAAATAAAAGGAATAAATTCCATATCCATTGATAATGATCCACTACAATGCAATTGCATAAAGAAAAGAATTAATGCTATTCAAGTTCTTCCACATGAATTACAAGAAGTTGGTTTGAAGAAATGAGAGTTTAGTGAAACACTTGTGGCGAAGATGTCAAAAGAGCCTCAACCCCCATTATGAGAGATGTTTGGAAAGAATCACTTCAGGCATCTTGCAGACATAGAAGAGTTAATGAAAGAGGACATTGATGTCTCTGAGGAAAGCCAAGCTCCATAAAATTCCAATTTTGATGAAGAATTTAGCCTACATAATATTGTTGATTAGTTTAATGTCTTAAATAAAATGTTAGATTTGACAATTTTTTGATAAGATATATTAGTACTATTTTTACTTTCAGACTTTGTTTTAGAAATAAAATCGCTATATATATTGTTTTTAATATGATATTTAAAAATATATGGTATAGTTTTTCGTGAATTTATGTGAATCGTAATATTTAGGAATATAGTATGAAATAGTATCATTTTATACAAAAAATCTATGAAAATATATTGAAAATGGTTGTAAATTTCTTTATTTTATAGAATTTCTTAGAATTTTGTCAATAAAAAAGTCTTATATTGCCTATAAAAATGTCTTATTTTAAAGAAAAATTGCAATATATGTGTGTGTGTGTGTGTGTGTGTGTGTGTGTGTGTGTGTGTGTGTGTTTCAATATAACTTGCTTCTAAATGTATGGTATTTTGTTAAATGTCTAAAAAACACACTTGAAAATAGAAAGTAATAATTTTTTTATGATGAAGATGATTCAAAGGCCAAAAAAATTCCTTAAAATGAAAATGTGTGATACTGGTATCAACCCTTTTTTAAATGGAGGTAAAATTAGCTACTAAAATTAGGAGAGAGAAAAATGAGAACTGTGTCGAGTTCTCGTTTCATAGTATAAGTGGTTTAAAGTTTAAAGTAGTATTTAGTCCTTTAAACAAAGACTTTCAAGAGTTTCCCGTAAACTTAGGGTCTCTGTCTCAAATTATTACTTTTGGTATTCCATGTAACCAAAATTTTTTTTTAAAGAAAATATCAGCAATATTTACAGCTTTACAAGTAGTTTTTATAGGTATAAAATGAGTTGCCTTGCTTAATTTATCGACAACTACCATTATTGAGTCATTCAAGTTTTGATTTCTAGGTAGTCCTGTGATAAAATCAAGGCTGATTATCTCCCACTTCCAGCTAGGAATAGGTAATGGTTGAACCCAGCTGGATGTCGATGTTCAGTCTTTACTTGCCGACATTCAAAGCACTTAGCAATGTATTCTGCCAATTCATTTTTCATATTTGGCAAAAAATAATCCTTTCTTAGCATAATTATAGTTTTCTGATAACCTGGATGCCATGAATAAGGAATTTTATGAATTTCGTTTAAAATCAACAACTCAATCTTAGTTACATTAGGTATGTATAGTCTATCTTTATATAATAATAATCATTTTTCTCTTAAACTATACCCTTTACTTAAACTTTCAATTAAATTTTCTCTTACCTTTGCTTGTAATTTTCGATAATTTTCATCTTATCCTATTCCTTCTTCTAGCTGTTCTTCTAAATATGTTTTATAGGTGTTGATTGCTGCTATAAAATTCAATTTTGCATTTCTGCTTAAAGCATCATCAACCTTATTTTCCTTTCCTTTAATATGTTGGATTTCAAAATTGTATTTGCTGAGGAAAACTAGCCATATAGCTTGCCTAGCGTTTAAGTTAGGTTGATCCAATAGATATTTTAACCCTTTATTATCTGTCATTAATATAAACTTCCTTCCAATTAAATGATGACGCCACATTTTTAAGGCATGTATGACAGTAGCCAATTCTAAGTCATAGGTCGGATAATTTTTCTCATGAATCTTCAGCTTCCTAGACTCATAAGCAATGACGTTTCCTTCCTGAGTTAAAAGTCCACCTAAACTATCATTGCATGCGTCAATACATACTATAAAATCTTTATTAGGGTCAACAATTCTTAGGATTGGTACAATAGTTAATAACATTTTTAAGTTTTTAAAACTATCTTCACACTTTTGACTCCACTCAAATCTCTTCCCTTTCTTTTGTAAAGAAGTTATGGGATTTGCAATTCTTGAAAACCCTTCAATAATAGCCACTAATCCCCATGAATGATCTTATGTAAGTTACGTCTTTTGGGACCGGCCATTCTTCGATTTCCTTTATATTTTCAGGATCAACAAAAATTCCTTCTTTAGTCACCACATGACCCAGATACTATATTTTATCCTTAAATAAATCACATTTACTAAATTTTGCACATATTTGATGTCCTCGTAACTCTTGCAAGACAATTTTTAAATGTTCTTTATCTTCTTCTTCAAAATTTGAGTAAATTAAGATGTCGTCAATGAATACGACCACAAACTTATCAAGGTATTTATGCATTACATTATTCATCAGACACATAAAAACGACTGGGGCATTAGTAAGCCCAAATGGCATAACAACAAACTCGTAATGATCATACTTGGTCCTAAAAGTTGTTTTAAAGATGCCTTCATCTTTGATTTGGACCTGGTGGTAACCAGATCGTAAATCAATCTTCGAGAATACCGTTGCTCCACGTAGCTGATCAAACAAATCATCTATATAGGGTAACAAATATCTATTTTTGATAGTCATTTTATTTAGTTGACGGTAATCTATACATAATCGTAGAGTTTCTTCCTTCTTCTTAACAAAAATAACAGGTGCTCCCCAGGGAGACACACTTGGTCTAATATAATTCTTATCAATGAGTTCTTTTAACTGCAACTTTAGTTCATTTAATTCTAGTATATTCATCCGATAAGGGGATTTTGAGCCGGGCACTGCACCAGGTACCAGCTCAATAGTGAAATCGAACTCCCGCTTCCGAGGAAGTCCCAAAATTTCTTCCAAAAATACATATGAATACTCCCTTAGGATCGGAATATATTCTAGTTTTAATTTATCTTCATTATTAGTATTCTCTTCATTAATTACTGTTATAGAAAAGTCTTTACAGCCCTTCCGAATGGCTCTCTTAAGTTGCAAAGCAGAAATCTATCTTATGGTTATTTTCCTAGGGATTCCTTTTACATTTATTGTCTCTCCATCGTTATTTATGCAAGTAAATGTTTTATCAAAATAGTTCACGACTACCCTATGTTGTTCTAACCAATCCATACCAATTAACATATCATAAGAACCTAAAGGTAGAACATTAAGCTTAATAGAGGTCTCAAACTGATCCATTTTTACTGTACAATTCTTAACAAAGCTGATCACCTTTCTTTTTGCACCAGTAGCTAGCTAGACTAACCAAGACTTTGCAAAATTTTCTACTGATAGCTTACATTTTTCTACTAAATCAAGAGAAATATAGCTTAAACTAGCCCCTGATCAATTAAAATAGATATAGGTGTTTGATTCAACTTACCTTCCACTTCCACCATGGAAGTTTGGTAATCTGATTTTCTGTTCTCCAGTGTTGCATTGATCTTGGGCATCGTCCTTGCTAGATCACCGTTAGTCATCTCCTCTTGTATCGATTGTATGTTTCTAACAGTCTTCTTTCAGTTGGTGCAAACTGATGCATAATGAGGACCAATACATTCCCAACACTTTACTGGTTCCTTTCGTTCAAAATTCTTGGTATAATTACTGTGATTATTAACAGATTCTTTATTTCTTTGACCATTTGGATTTATCTGTGAATTAATTTTGTTCCCTTGGAAATTTTTATTAGAAAAATTTTGTGTGTTATTATTCTTAAAATTTCGGTTAGGTACAAAACCTTTCTTCCTCTTTTCAAAATTATTAGTTCTTTTAGCCTTCCAGTTTGCCATACTTTCCTTTTTGTGATTCTGTAACATAAATTCGCCTTTCTCAATTGCTTCTTCTAAATTTTTTGGATTGTCATACTCAATTCTGTCTTTTATATGAAAGGGTAAGCATCTTAAAAACCGATGTACCTTAGGCTTCTCGTCCACAATATACGACACCGGTTCTGAGCAGACTTAGAAATTTACTGTTTAGTTCTTTCAAGTTCATTGTTCCCAGTTTTAATTCATAAAATTCCTTAGCCTGCTCCTTGTAGTACTGTTCAGACAAAAATTTCTTCTTAAAATATTTCTTAAACGTACACTACTTAATGTTTTTCTCCCTAATTCCTTTTACTCTTTTTAGGTCCTGCCACCAAATATATGCCTTCCTAGTGAGGTTATAAATAGTCATTCTGGCTTTCAGTTGATTAGAGTAATTATAAATTTGAAATTTTTTATTCATCCCAAACAGCCATGATTCAGCCTCTTCTCCCTTCTCAGTTTCACCATTAAAGGTTGGTGGCTTAATTTTCTTGAATTCTCCAGAGATTTCTTTGTAAGGTTTAAACTTTCTCTTTCTTGTATGATGATTATCTTTGCTACTATCACTAGTATATTGATAATTATTTTTATGTGGATCGCCATAAACCTCAGAAGATGAGCTACTTTCGATTTTAAACTGTTTAGACCTTTTATCTTTATGTTGATAAGGCATATTTTCAAATCCTGTTCATTTATCTTTTTCTTCATTCTGAAATTTTTCTATTAAAATCTGATTTAGCTCCTCCTCAGCTCTCAGAATTCTTTCATTTTCCTTTTTGACCGTTTCCATCTCTGTTCTTAGTTCCTTAACTATTTGTAATAATTTAGAAGAGTTATTAGTTATTTCTTCTTGTATGGGTTCTGTTTTAGAATTTCTTCATTCAGTAAATGGAGACTCCTGATCCACATATTCTTCCAATATTTCCATACTTGCAGTTAACTCAGAAAAATTCTCTGGAAGTATAATTCAAAAGAAACATAAAAAATCAATATGCATGTTTTAAATCTACTGTTCTATTTATGCAAGTTGAACCACATTCAGGCCTAGTGTTTGAACCTTGTGCTCTGATACCCCATGTAATAACCCAAAAATTCATAAAAATTTAAAAATTTTCATGTAACATAAAATGTTCAAGGATGTCATTGCCTATGAACCAATAGTTGCTAGCAGTTACTCAACAGTAGTAATTAGAATGAACATTGTATTTCTTTAGTTCTATGTAATTCGTTTGTTTATCTTGAAGTACTATGTCAGGGATGTTAAAATCAACATTTTATGTTTTAGAAGGGCAGGAAAAAGGAACTACGTCTGAATCGGAAGCTAAGTGTGTTATTACTGTCTTATGTCAAGTAGGAAAGAACCTTAGATGAGATTAGGGCCTACTTAGCTTACAACTAACGCAGCGAAGTGAGGTTGTTTTTTATTGTCAGTAAATTGAAGGTTGGGCTATAATCGTCGTCGTTTTTCTGAGTAAGTTTTGATACTATGTGAGTGTTTACAACTATGACCAGTGTGAAGGAAGTCATTGAGTAATGGGTGTTAGGTTCTTGTTTATTGCTGGTTTTCGTATCATGGTTTTAATCTTCTTCGTCGTGGCTGAGGATTTTCATTTGAACACTACGTTCTGCACTTTCCCTTTTTGCAGTGCTCCAAAACAGCTTGTGGAGAAAGCAAAAAGACGCTCGGGTTAGCTTTCCACTACTTCACAGTTGCACGACTCCTTCAGGTAAGAACGAAATTGTTTTTCTTACAATTTGATTCTGCACAATTTTAAATTATTATTTTATGAATTAAGTGTATTCATTAAACTAGCGTTTGCTTTGTGCAGGCTCTCTAGACCCGAACTTGATGCCGAAGAACTCCACCCACAAGCATCCATGAGGGCGTCCACCTTGGTAAGCCTTGGTTTCACCTGGGGTTCTCCCACACAAGTTGTATGGTGGATTGTGATGGCACTGCCGTGTGTTGTAGTTGTTGGTTCAGCCGTGGTTATTAGTTGCTCTATTTGTTCTTTTAATTTCTAGTTTTAAAATCCCTAGTGGATGTTTGTAATGGAAGAACTCAGGCTCTCTCAGCCGAGACTTAAGGAAATAATTTTGAGTCTTTTCGGCCACGGTTAACTTATTAAAGTAATGTTTGGAACTGGTTTTAAGACATGACTCTTACTGTCAAGCCATTGGGTCGTTAGATGCGGATTTGTTTAGTGTTTTTAAAGAAAAAATTACTGTTGTTCTTACAACACTTCTCGTTTTGGAAAAGGGCTTTCGTAGCCGAAACAGATGGTTGTTGTTTTTCAATTTTGTGAACTCTGTTTGTATTAAGATACTTTTGCACAGGCTTTTAAGCCTTGATGGAAAATGTAAAAGGCCGTAGGCCATACTATGCCTGTTAATTTTTTTTTAATATTAAAAGGATTTTCACAGCTTAAGGTTGAATTAGTGTTATCTCTATTTGGTTTAAGTTTATGTATATTTTGTTTATTTTAGCTATTTTTATTGTTATTTACTTTTCGATGGTCAGGGTTAAATAGACTAGTAAGTATTTTTTGTTTCTTATTTAAAGGACTATGATTTGAAAATCTTTGTTAAGAATTATTTTGATTGCAACAAAATTAATAATACTGCAATGAATTCTAGAAATAGGACTGAGAATGTCATTATTGAATAAATGTATTTCTTTTCTGTAATTTCTGGAATATACTGCTAGGTTTTGGTATTATAAATTTTGAATTTATTCTGTTGTGAAGAACAGATCTTTTGTAAACCCTAATTCTTTTTAATGGTTTATAGAGATAGTATTTTTGTTTCAGTAACCCTAGTTTACATTTTTACATAAGTGAGCTAAATTAGTAAATATTTAACCTAGTTTTACTGTTTTGCTAAGTTTAACTTAGTATAGATAATTTATTGTTCCTACAAAATCTTGTTGATGTATATGTAACTTCAGAATGTATTCTTCTATATATTTTATATTATTGTAACCCGATGTTTATTCCGGGATGTTTCTATTATGTATTTGAGTCATGTGGTCATGCCCCGATGTTCCGATCGAGAGGATTATAATGTAAACAAGTCATATCAAGTCATTGGGTAAGTCCCCACTGTTTATGGGGCACTTGAGTTATTATACACTAATTAAGGTGTAGGCTCGAGTAGTAATTATTAGGTTGAGTGCACTTCAAGTCAACGGAAGAATATAAATAGAGAGTGAGAGTCTCTCTATTTATCACTGGTGACTTAGCTCTCTTGCTCTCTCAAGTGGGGCGCACTTTTGGAGAAGGAAATTCTTGGGCTAGACAAAAGACAGAATGCTGCTATTGTGAAGGGAGGTCATCTTACTGTTTTGGGATCACATCTTGTGGTGATACTATCTTAGAGGAAGTTGAGGGGTTTTCTCCATTTATGGTTTCCCCTCCTAAAAATCTTTGTGTCTCTTGTCTCTTGTGATGTGCTTATGTGATTGTTGTGCTTGTTATTCTCTCAGTGAAAAGATCTTGTTATAATGCTAGCTTAAATGTTGAAAAACTAACATGGTATCAGAGCTAACCTGAGAAGAAGACATTGTGCAGCTACAGGAACTAGGGCTTCCTATTTTGTGGATCTTCCTCCACATTTTTTCAGCACAAGTATGCTAGGATGACTCTCCATTGAAGGGTGCATCTTTCTGTCGATGCAGAATTCAATTTCAAGCATTTTCAGTTTCGATGCGGAAATTAGGGCTTTCTACAGAAGAGGAATTTTTGAGTGAGACCTACAAAGGATTGTTCTCCTCATCAAAACCGAAGTTTAGAGACCTGGATCAAGAATTTTGGTTGGGTAAATCTCTGGGAAAGTCAAACCCTAGTTTGACCCCTAGCTAGAGAAACCCTAAATACTGAAACTGCTAAGTTTTGGTACAGTCGCTATATTCCGATATTGGCGAAGGTTCAGAAGCTGAAAATTGCAGGGGCCGAAGATAAAATTCTGATGAACACTGTGTCTGAAGGGAAGCCTTTGATTCACTATATTCTGGGAGATATGATCTCTCCAAGATAGGGTTCCAGCCTCTTCCAGAAATCATCCATAAACAGGACACCTGGGGAGATCTGCAATAGCTTGGGCTACAGAGGTCCAAATGGAATTCCTGAAGATGTTCCAGAAAGGGCACGGACTGTAATTTCTGTGGTCCGAAGGTAAAACTCAGAAAATGAACCAGTGACACGTGGAATGCCGTACAACTTCGCTGTTCTGAACAGTCCTGTAACAGGTCACCTTGGGAAAAGGATCATAAATCCCAAATGGTGAAACCAATTATGATGAAACCTGCGGTGTTGGATCAGGGACATGCGAGGTTACCTTAGTAAGAAATTTAAGACACAGAGGATCAATAATTTCGGAGATATCACAGAAACAGTAACAGGAATTTCTGCAGAAGAAATCAGAAAATTAGGGCTTCCTGTTCCGGGAGCTTCCCTCCACTATCTTCAGAAAAGGAGTACATTGGAAAGCTCCATTTGAAGAGATATATCTGTTCATCCAATCAGATTTGAAATATTCCAAGTTTTTAAAATTAGGGTTTCTACGATAAACCCTAGATCAGCGAACTCCGGGACAAGGACGAACACCTCAAATCGGTAACATTTCTCATGGAAGTGATGATTGGCTTATAGACAGTGGGGTTTCCAAACATATGATAGGATTCAAGGAATCCTTTGTAATAATCTCAGAACATGAATCACCTCACAAGGTGAAACTAGGAGATGAGGTTAAGGCTTTACATAAGGAGATTACAAGCGATCTCGACAGGTATGACTCATCGAGGT
>LPNX010213807.1:345262-418448 GCA_001517045.1 Pseudotsuga menziesii
TGACCTAGTTCTCTTGCTCTCTCAAGTGGGGCGCACTTTTGGAGAAGGAAATTCTTGGGCTAGACAGAAGACAGAATGCTGCTATTGTGAAGGGAGGTCATCTTACTGTTTTGGGATCACATCTTGTGGTGATACTATCTTAGAGGAAGTTGAGGGGTTTTCTCCATTTATGGTTTCCCCTCCTAAAAATCTTTGTGTCTCTTGTCTCTTGTGATGTGCTTATGTGATTGTTGTGCTTGTTATTCTCTCAGTGAAAAGATCTTGTTATAATGCTAGCTTAAATGTTGAAAAACTAACAAATCTAATAGGATTACATACTAGGTTTATAATATGTATCTTAACTAGTTTTATTGTGTAAAATATTACACAAACCAGTGTGTAATACTTAGGATTGCTTCTATCTTTATTTAGTTTATTTAAATACTTTAAGTAAATAACACAAATACAACTGAAGTTTTATAAATAAATTTACACAAAACCTTATAGATAGTAATCATTTGCATCTGCATTCATACTTTATTGAATCTACTTATTTGAAAATAAATTAACCTACTGTACTAGAGTACTGCCTTGCAAAAGGTATGGAAAAATAAATTTTAGGTAATTTTTCCTATCTATCAATTTACTCAGAAATTTCTTTACTAATTTACCATAATCTAGCTAGTTACTAATTTGCATAACATATATAATTCTCCTATTTATCCCTAACAGAAATAAAACAGTAATATACACTAGTACAAGTGATCAATTTTTCCACGGCAAAAACGTGGCAATATCCATGGATAAGCGTGGATATTGCCACGTCTAAGTGTTTTTTTTGCTGTGGCAACTTTTTCGTCGCAATAGAGACAACCCCTAATTTGCCGTGGAAAAGTTCCACGGCACGCCGTTGTTGTATCCATGCCTATCCGTCACTGTATCCACGCTTGGTCGTCGTTGTATCCATGCCGAGCCGTCGCTGTATCCACGGCTGTGAAATTTTTAAAAAAATTGCCGTCGCTATATCCACGGCTATAACTGTTTAAAAAAAAAAAAATAGAAATGCCATAAGACCAATTCCATGTGGAAGTAGGTCATAATCCTTACATAATTAGTATACCCCCCTCACATGCATACATACATCTCGCACATCTTTATCTCATGCTTCATTACAATTTATCTCGCACATCTTCATTACATGCTTCATTACCATGGTTTAAACTTTAAACAGCGACCCATAACCTCAACATGCCTCCTGTACATTAATTTTGGATGCCTCTCAGTTGCAGTAATGATACGGATCAACCGGCTGAAGAAGGCTTGAAAAGAGTTCAAATCTAAAATATTAGGCCTTACCAGCCTCAAAAGATTGAAGAGCTCTTTAAAATTGTTCTAAAAGAGGGTGCCTGACAATAACACCCGTCTCCTTGTATGTATTTGGGAAAGAGCATGGAGTATGTTGGTGTCAATTGAACCACCCCATAACTTGATACGATCCTCGGCAGCAGAGACCTGCATTTTCATGCATATCAAGAATTAGAATCTTGAACATATAAACAAATACAAGAATTCCATAACTTCATCTCCAGATAGGATATAAGAGTATTTCATACCTCTTTATTCCAGTTTGTAAAATATATGATCAATAGGAGAACAAAGGTCTGCAATGCAGTTCCACCAATCATCCCACTCCAAATGCCCTGTTTTCCCATTTCAACATCAAATTTACACTTAGGTGGATGAACAAATTATTGCTTTCACTGGACGCAATGCTTACCAATGAAATCATTTCTAAAGTTTGGAATTGAGAGACAAGAGGAGGCCTACTAGTTTTTGCCTTCTATAATGGTTTTGATTCAGAAAAATCCAAAGTGTTGGAAGCATAATGAATAAAGCAGGAAAATAAAGAACAAAGCATGAAAATCATAGTAAGTTTCTGGAGTAAACTGTGTTAAAAATCAGACTAACTATTTAAGTAAACACTCGACCCATCATGAAAGGATAACTTTTGAATAGCCCTTTGATGATTTGTGGATTGTCCACTCGAAAAGTTTGTCTGTTTTGATTTAGTCCAAAAACTCAGTTTACTCCAAAAATTCATCGGTCAATCACTTTGTAAAAACCTACACTCAGCATAAAATACAAAACATGAAACATGGAAATGTTAACATAAAATACAAAACATGAAACATGGGAATGCCTAGTGCACCTTTACTCCAAAGTTGAACTTGTAGCCCAACAGCAGATCAACAGGTACACCAACAACATAATAGCATCCTAAGTTTATGTAGGCTATCAAAGCTTGCCACCCTCCACCAATAGCCACACCTGATACATTTTCAAGAGAAAACATTGTCTTCAAATTCGAAGACATCATACCTTGAAACCAGTAGGGTTCAGTATTAATTGTTTGGTTTAATTTTATATTTTTATACTCAAGTAGGGTGAACTGGAGAGTGCCTTGAGTCACGGGGACCACTATGACTGAAAGGCAGTGATGATTGAAAATTAATAAGCGGAAGGTGCAAACCTACCAAGCAAGTAGGCGGTGATAAGCATGGAATTATGTTTAAGTTATGAGATTTTCTAGCTCAAATCAAAATCAGCTATAGTAGAATTGGATGTAAATAATATACAATATGGTACCTGATAGAACTGGTTGTACACTATTGAGAAGCATTGTTACTGCAAGGAAGATTGCTAATTTAGACACTGCAGCTTGGATCACCTTGCTGTTGGTAAAAAGTACAGAAAATTTGTCCTTCACGAGAAGAAGGATAACCATGCAAATAATGCCAATCAATAGTGATGTTGCAACAACAATTATAACAGAGAATTTTGTAGCTCTTGGATGACCAGCACCTAGTTCATTAGACACTCTCACGCTGTAGAATAAGTTTCAAATAGAGTAAATATTAAATTGAACCTTGAAAAAGAGAAAAGTGAGGCACACAATCAAAATCATTTATAAAAATAAATAATTGGTAGCAATGTGCTTCCAAGACATTGGAAAAATAATCAAAACCATCATTTGTTTGTATCTTAGAATGTTCTGTTGTCATATCTCCATAAGGTGTGACATGCCATATTTCAACATGTGGGGGATGTTTTGATGTTGTTTCGAGACAAAAAAAGGAGTAGTTATTGTAAAATGAAATAATTGGAAAAACATGGCTTGTGAAACTAGAACAGCTAGCTTACCTTATGGCAGCATTCATTCCAATGAAAATCATGGCTTCTCATCCATTCAAATTCATGCTGAAAGAAGAATGGTTAGGAATACTTTAAAAAAAGGAGAAAAACATTCAAATTCATGCGGAGAGAAGAATGGTTAGAAATACATAAAATCCTCTAAATTGGAACAACCGTCAACATTACTCAAACGTCTTTGTGCCTCAAGAGAAGGGAAGACCCACCAGTGCAGACATAGAAGGCTGTGGACATTCTGCTTACCAAATGGAGATGGAATCCACTGCAATCTCTGCATTCTTACTTCATGTTGATTCAGACTTCATGTTTTCAGCTTTTTGTTGTTCAGAATACTTCTCCACATACTCTGGAAACATTTTTCAAAATATTGAACTGCATAAAATAAACAGATGCCATCAAAATAAATCACATAATGCAAAAAGCCAGTCTTCTCTAACAATAAATTAACATCCAAAATAGTAAATACAACTGAACTTGGACTCTTAGAAACAGAAATCTCCATATTCAACTATTAAACTATTCAACTATTCAACATATTAAACTATTCAACATCTTGTTGAGAAATTCTTATGAAATTGTTCATCTACTATACAACTTCCTCAAAATTTGCTCAAAGACTGCACATCATTACAGAGTATCTTGCTTCATGAGAATCCGATTTCAATGGAACAATTCCAGCAGGTATAGAGTTGTTCATTTGGGTATCAAAGCTTGGCCATTTTTACTTTTTGCTTGATTTTTATTATTATCATCACCACCGTCTGTGTCTCCATGTCATACAGCAGAGACAGTTGGAATGGAATGGCTGAGGGAGTCACAAAAGAGCATGGAATGGCTGATCTCTTTCAGCAACTGATTGAAGGCGCGTCTTAGTACTGAGATTTCATACAAAGGTTATGCTATTGATTTTACCTATATCATCTTGTGGACAATATCCCGGATGATTCCATATTTGTTAAAGTGCCTGTATAGAAAAAAAAGACTATCAATGTCTTCCAGCTTGCTAGTACAAACAAAAAAGAAAAGTACCTGGTTACAATTATTTTCCTTCAAATTTAGGAGATAAAAAGTGATAGACCAGAAAGGCAATTCAAATATTGAAGACAAAAGACTTTGTGCACACTAGTCATAACAGAGTAACATAATTTCATATGCAAGCATGTCTTATAGACACTTCAAGTTTCGCATTTCATCCTAATCCCAAGCAATCAGCATAGCATTAGAGATAGAAACATGACCTAATGCAAAAGATGACAAAATGTAAGATAAAGTGAAGAAGAACAAGCAAAGTAGCAAAAATGTATAGACATGTTCAAAAGTTTCTAAAGAGATATGGACAATTATCATCTTATCAACAATATCAGCAACAATTGAACAACCAAATAAAGATCAAACTTATGAATGAAAAGGAATGAGAAGTAAATGCATAAATGATTGTATTTGAAGATAGATAGGGTTAAGGATGAAATGATGTAATTAAAATTACACTTGCCAAAACGTAGAAGAAAAGATGAAGTGTAAAGCTAACTTTTCAATACTCAGCGACTAAGGCTTTTCCCACTGTATTTTACCCACTCTAATGGTATGTGTTTATTAAAAGGGATGAGGTTGGGTGCAAGTTTCAGGTGACTTTAGCAGAATAGACAGCCATCAAACTTGGATTTTAAGGCAAAGTCCATTTTCTATATCGTATCCTTGCGATCACATCCATCGTAGCTGGAGCTACCTTGATATAACAGATTATATTTTTCTTCCAGACAGTGCCAGTCCCAGATATATTGACCATACTTTCCAGAGATAGCAGAGCCAAGTTGGATGAACAAGCAGAGCCAAGTGAAAAAGATCTGCTATCATGCCCCAGGTTAGATGAACACATGCACAGCAATACTGGAATCACACACTCCTATTTCTTGAGATGAGGAAATCACTGATAAACATCATCCTTGGGGTGCTTTGCTTCAGCATGCTCCTTGCACTTTACTTCTGAGATTGTGCAGATGAACGTCTGCATGCAGACCTTGCACTGAAAAAGTGAAAACAAGTGCCAACTATAAGTAGAATAACCCTCCACAAAGAAAAAATTAATGAGCCTGCAAAATTATCCAGCAAAACAGATTTCACACAATTGTTATAAAGTGGTCATTTATTGGATTTTCTGAAATACGAGTATCAAGGATGGAATAATGTGATCATATATCCATGTGTCTTAGCGACACAGCATGTATCTCATTTTCCAAGCAAACCAAACCAGATGCAAAATTCAATGATATGGGCAGAAAGATATTGATCTTATAAAAATTGCACCAAAAATGGAAACAAACAGAGGAATCTACAGTTTTGGGGAGTATTGAAATAAGACTCTACAGATGCCCATAAACTTAAAACCCAGTTATGGAAACAAGTAATCTAGTTATCAAGAATGGACCTGAATCATTGGCGAGAAAAAGTCTGGTAGCAAGTACAAATATATAATATTACCAATCACTGAAAGAAACTGGAGTCTAGATCAAAAAAGGCTTAGCAAAGGTATGCTCAACAAAATTGGTTTGAACCTATCCATGCAGTGAAAGTTAGAGCCAGATGGTATAACATATTATATCATTCTGGCAGTCCTTTCTTTGACTAGCAGAGGATAAAAATAAAACCATCTGGGAAGGAGAAAACCTAATGCACCCTAATAACTTAAAAAACGATTCCAAAATTCCATAGTAAGTTTCAATCAACTTTTAGAAACAGAAGGATTAAATAAAAAAGAGAAAGCTAGTTTTGAGAGCAGCAGAGGTTTTCCTCAGCAAACTAGTTTGTACACAATCTCCAATATATCGCATAACACAGGTACATTAAGATGTAAGAGCAGTGCAGCATTAACTCCCATATCTAAAAATTCATGCAACATTGTGAAAGCAATTAATACTATTTTCACTGGGATTTAAATTTGATATCTTGGCAACAAGCTGTCAAGCAGGTTGTGGTCAGGTGGAAAATCAAGTGAATTTGTCCAAGATGGAACAGGTTCAATTCCCCTAAAAGACATGCAGAGGTGTTAATGTTGTCAATTTGCAGATAAGCCTAGGTTCAAGTCCTGGGTGACTTTGAGATACGTAGACATGCAGAGGTGTTAATGTTGTCAATTTGCAGATAAGCCTGGGTTCAAGTCCTGGGTGACTTTGAGATACCCCCCACCTAAATGGCTACACTGAAAAAGAATGATAGCATATCCAAGTGCAAGCTATATATTCAGGGTGCTTAAATATTCAGGGTGTTGAGAAAGTGAAAGCTACATATTCAGGGTGCTTAAATATCCAAGAAGTTTGTGCAAGTCTTCCATCCCTATTTCATTTGGAAGTTCTTCTCATGGCTTTTCATTCTTCAAATGCATTTGAAAAAATCAAAATGGCAGAGAATATTTTTTCTACCCTCAGCAATGTAAGTTGCCCTCCAGTGTTATAAATGTGAATGAGGGAGTCACAGAAGAGCATGCAATGGCTGATCTCTTTCCTACACTGGGTTTTAATAATCATACCACCCAATTGCAGTTACTGGGGAGGGTATTACCTCTCCTACTGCTTGCCGATAGAGTTCATCAAACAAATCCTCCTGAATGTCATCCTCTACAACATCTTTATTTAGATCCTCCTCTAATCAGCTTTATGACTGTTTTGTTTTCAAACATTTATGCAAAGCAGTTCTGTGTCTGTTGTAAGAGTATATGGCGAGTAGGAAAGACTGCTTGAGTTTACAAGCTGTGGTGATTTTGTTTTTTGTTGGTTGTGGTTGTTGTTATTGCTAGTATTTTTTTAATTCTCTTTGCAGTCATAATATCTCCTCTGCCAAAACCAAAACGCCTGCCTGTAGGTGGTCTTTGACATGTAGCTCTCATACTAATGTATCGTGTGTTGGGTTGCATCATTTCCCATTATCTGTGTGTTACAAAATTTCTCTTCTTTTAAGATTGGTTGTAAGTTTGATTAGGGAAGACGATAGGCTACCACTAAGAAAAAATCTAATATATAAATTCTCTGAAGTGCATACAGAGACCTACAATTTTATATAACTACTCAAGAAACACCTGAATCTTCAGAACATATTTGATAACCAAACATAGGATCATTTAAAAACAACTTTATACCTCATACGTGACAGCCCATTTCCCTACCCTGATCCCTTCTCATTCCGTGCTTGTCATGTAAAAACTCCCTAGAAATACTAAGGTTTTGGAATGTTTCCCTCCCGACAACAAGATATTGAGAACAAAATAATCACTTTTCTTTTAGAAATTGTAGCTTGCCTGGTCTATTCTATCCTTGTCTGCTAGGATGTCCTGCAAAGGGAAACAAAAATCCTCTGTTATGGATGAATAGAAGCTCCTCTGTATCTCCCTTTTGTGCTCGGAAAGAAATGCAGCCTCCCCCATATAAGCGAGAATCAAGCAGGGATAGACAACTACTGTGAAAGCTATCTTCCATTGCATACCAAAGTTTAAATTGATTGTTTCTTAGTGGATTTTAAGTGGGTGTTTCAATCATGGATTTAAAGACATTTGCTCACCTTGATTGAAAACTGTGAGAAGTGTCCCAAATCAGCAAACATAGCCTCTACACCTGTCAATTATAACTGATAATCTTGAATATGATCACAAGCAATAAATTTTCTTATGTGATTAACAGCTAAAGCGTTCTTGGTTTCAGCTATAGTCCCATCCATTTATTCAGGATCTTTTATTGGCGCATATCAGTGGATCAGTTCAGTTATATTAGAATCCATTTCCTCAAAAATATTTGTTTGTAGAGTATTGAAGATTGTACGTCAGATGTAATAACATGCATTTGAAAAGAATCCTATATGTTGTAGGTTTTACAAAGGAAAATTTTGCAGTGTCTTGCAACCTTTTTCTAAGACATACTAAGTTGGATTTGCTTGGATCCTTTTCTCGTCGACGATTTCTAGAAAGATAATAAAAAAGAGTCAAACCTGTAATGCAAAGGACAATGCCTCCGAGAGACTCCCAGCCATCTACTCCGGTCTTCCGAAGGAAATTAAACATGTAGTAGGGTGAGATGGCTCTGAAAACCTTGGGGTTCCACCGAATTATGTTGTAAATGCCAATGCTACTTATGCAGAGGAGCCAAGCTATGATGATGGGTGCAAACATAAAACCAACATTCCGAGTGCCGAAGTGCTGAAGTGCAAAGAGACTCACCAAGATGACACAGGCAATGAGCACAATGTACCCTGCCAAATATCAAGCCAATGAAACATCATCTTCAAATTCAATAACAGACAATTGAAGATTGATAGGGATGTTAGAATGGAATTGTGCTTACTCTCTTCGAGATCAACCTTAACTTTTGTTCCCTGCACTGCCGACAGAACTGCCACAAAAAAAAAAAACACCCTAAAAGTCTGATATGAATTTATCCCAAAATAGTCGACTTGGAAGTAATGCAAATTCATCACATAAAATGGTCACTGTAGAATCCAATTTTCACATAAAATGCGTTTTATTTTTTCTGTTTTTTTTAAGTTACTAATTCCGAACCATTTTTTTTTCCAAACTGCAGTTCAATCATGAAAAATAGCATTCCAACTAGAGATTGCTGGCGTGAGCACTCCATCCCCAATCACCATGCCGGTTCCCGTGCACTGCAATTAATAATGAGGTATCAACTTCCAGCTATAGAATATGCAGTAATACTTCCTGCAAAAAAAAGAAGGATCAAGTTCATAATACCAACCAGTAAAAAAATGGGGCAGAAATGCAGAAGTTAATGTATTTCCCGCTGGTACTTGAATGCATATCATATGAAAAAAATTTAATCTTGCAATAATTGGGTTTATTGTACACCCAATGCCCGTAGTTAGAAGAAATGTTCAATCCTACCTTGTGTTAATACCAATGTTGCATTTACAGACATTGCAGAAATGGCACGAACACGCTCACTGAGAAACATTGCTTTCTCAACTAGCACAACTCCCATTAAATTAGTATAAAATTATTGCAATTATATTGAAACTAACCCCATCCCGTGTCTGAACAGAGGACTACTTTCAATCGGTACAAATTGCAATGTTCTAGTCTTACATATTTCACAAGGGTATAATATTTAATTAGATGGCTCTAATCTTAATTCAAATAAAGTAACTATCAAAATAGACAGCATAGTCGGTATACTAGTATAACTGGTAACCTGTACTTGTAAAGAGACCAATTTGTTCTTGTGAACCAACGTCTGATGAGGATGTGCAGTTTTCTGGGTACAAAGGACCTGACCTAACAGCTTTTAACTCATGCATTTTAATCCTACCTTCAATTAAATCACAAATCAATGCATCACAACTAAAAGATAAACAATATAACAACCACAGAATACAAGCAAAAAGTGCATTGAACTCCACTATAATAGACATCTCAGTAGGAAAGTAGCACTGCAAGTGGTATTCTAGAACATAGTGAGCAAAATATACAACACAGTTGCTATACTAGTACAACTTGTAATCTGCATTGTAAAGAGGCAAATGTGTTCTCGTGAACTAACTTCTAAAGAGAATGCGCAGTTTTCTGGGTACATGGAAACTGACCTAACAGTTTTTAACTCATGCATCTTAATCCTATGCATCACAACTAAAAGATAAACACTTTAGCAAACACTGAATACAAGTAAAAAGTGCTTTGAACTCCACTAAAATAGACATATGTAGCTTGGAAGGAAAGTAGCACTGCAAAAGTATTTTAGAACATGGGAAGCAGCAATTTCAAATTAGTTTAAAGGATAAAGTATGATGATTAAGTACCTAGACAAAGAAAATGGAACACAACCATTTAATCCCATGAAATCATTACAAGAACTCGCATTAATATATATAGTTCAATTTCTGTCAATTACCAAAAGTTTGTTTAATATAGTTTAAAAAATATATATATATGGTCATCTAATAACACTAGTTCAATTACAGTGGTCTTATTACAGATCTAACAGGTTTAATTCCTGGGAAAGATAGGTACCTGTTTGTAAACACATGATGCATCATAGTAGCTAACACACCTTATACAAAGCAACAAAAGGAGCTATAAACAAAAATAATAGTTATTGAACTTCTCCGCAATGAATATCCTCACATAAAAACATTGTTTGAGAAAACTTATAATCCATGTTTTGATCAGAATATCTCAGAGACTAAGTAATCCCTGACATCAGATAAAACAATTTTTCCAATCTATAAAGCCACGTCTTGGATACTAGAAAACCAAAACAGTGATAGACAATCTCAGAAAGAGGTGGAATTTTTTTAATAGAATGATATTCAGATCTGATGCATTGTCACAGCAAACCAGAAGAAGTCCTTCAAAGATTTTAAATGGCAAACAATATAATGTGAATAAGTTCTCAAATAAGCCAGTAACCATATAATATTTTTTGTTCCTGTTGCATTGGTTAGGACAATTATTGAACAACACAGAAAAGTTCATTTGTTTATGGATAATGCATTGCAAGCTCAAAAAGAGAATAGTATTATTTGAAGGAAAGAGAAACTCAAAAATCATGCCACCTAACCTTTCAGTAAAATCCTTATAATTCTCAGAAAAATCCTCCCCAAGCCTATCAGATGGCTGACCAGTTACTATCCTATAGCCACATAGGCTATTTATCGAGTTTGGAGTCAGTGTAATCACAGGATCTGACTAGTTGTGTAACTACAGTCTACATCCCATAATCTATCCAGAAGGAATGTGTCTCAAAGGCCATAATTCACAATAACAATTCAAACAATATCCATGCTAGAAGCTAAATTTTTATTTTGCATTGTAACAAAAATTATCTCGATTTTGAAAAATAAAAAACAAGTGAAAGAACGTGATCATATTAATCTACAATCTACAAATAAGGTCTTTGCCATCTTCACCAGGTATAGGCCCCATTTTATATATATGAAGAGAACTCAGAATGGAAGAAGACCACTTCCTTTCAGTCTAATTTCCATATTGGTCGATTTCATGCACCTGAATCATATTCCTTGTGCTCTGCTTTACCAATTCAATGTCTGACAGTTCATAAAAATGAGGTAGCACAACAGAAAGAGCTCAGACAACAATATCTATGATAGTATGTCATTATTCATTATTTTCACCAGTTCCCATATGGTTAGGAGATTTGGAAGCCCATGTGACAAGTATCCCTTGAAAAGGTGAACAAGATATTGATGTGGAAAGAAAAGTGATACATTCTTCAGTAGAACCATATACATTCATATAACCAGAAATGAAGCCAAAAGACATAGTCAGAGTGGCTAAAAAAAAATACATTATCGAAAACAGGAAGTATGTGCTTATTAAGATAGTTAAGGAACTAGCTATTTAATGCTGCCCTCTGCAAATGGCCAGAACAAGACCATCTATTAATTAAAACAAATTCCATCATTAAAGACCATCTAGCATACAACAAAAATACACACGAAAATAAATTCCGTGCATTAATCATCTCTAAAAAAAGGATCATACTTACCATGTAAAATGGAAGAGCCATAACTGGGGTATTGTAGAACACAAAGTTCTTCAAGATCTGGGTTTAAATTGGTCTGATCTCTATTCCGTTGTTTGTCGCATTTTGGAAGTGTGGCAGAATAGGAAGCTTCCCAAATGCATGAGCTTATACTTGAAAGATATTGTTTTGTACTTGGCTGGATCACTCTATCAGATATTGATGTTAAGGAAGCTGGTGCTTTGCCATGGAGTCCTGAATTGGGCAGAGAAAAGTTGCTTGAAATTGAATACTTCATAAGTTTTAGCAGAATTCTGCGCCATAATGTTCATTTTGGCCATATAGGGGAGCTATCACAGCTGTCAAATATCATTCTAGATATACTCTCTCAGCTGTATAATGTTTACTTTGCAGTGGTATCGTCATGAGCATCCGTCTTTTTCAAATATCTCCTCCTGCACACACACAAAGTTAACCTACATCATTGGTCAAGCCCCAGAGAAAAAGCAAATATATCTGTATTAATACTAACCAAGCAACAAATCCTGGCCCTCACTAAGAGAACTAACCATTTCCAGTGCACGTGCTGACCAACTAAATCTCATAAAGGTTGAAATTAAAAATCTATTTTGTTTCAGGCTTAGTGGCTCCCAACCTAACCTCTTGAAACAGGTCTATAGATCCATTGATAGGAATGCTCTAACCAACCAACATTCACAGAGAGACTAAAATATGTGTCACTAAGATCAAATAGTGAAAGAGGCTGTTAAGCTAGGAAAGCCAGAAATCAAAGTTAGATATTCTGTGAGTGCATATATAGTTTAGTGCAAACCAAGACAAAGCTTATTTCACAAGAAATTGCCTTCACTTTTTCCCAACTACAGGAGGGCTTCCATGTTCCCAATTGACAACAGTAGGTCAGTATCAAGAGATTTTCTTCCTAAACAATGTAACTACTGTAGGAATCAACCCTCAGTAATAAATGTGATCAGGTGATGCAATTGAAAAAGTTGGTTTTCTAAAACGAGTGGGATGCAATGGACAAACTTCAAGTATCAAGAATAGCTACTGCCCTCACAATACAAAAACATTATGTCAAAACGTTGCATAGATGTATTTTGAAGTAAAATCCTGGAATCGATTTATGATACCAAGACAATTTGATAGTTTCTTTGCTTAGTCATGCAAGCCAATGACATGATGTATTTTTCACCTGCAATCTAAATGACACATGAAGTTTAAGGCCATACCCAGATCCTTTACATGATTTGGCAAACTCGACTCTGAGCTAGGGAATAACGCCCATGCCATGCAAATGAGTTATAACCATAATCACTGTTCAAAACTTGTCATTTTAGTGAACAGGCTATTCTCATCCAAATTTCTCAGTTCACTGAAAATGTTACTGAATATAAGGAATCTATTAAATTACTGTGCACAGTCAACCAGGTTGTAGTCAAGTGGTAAATCTAAAAATGGTTTCATTGGGAGAAATAGGTTCAACTGTTCTGCTTATGCTGCTGCAGTTATGTAGCCAAATTGTACCATCTTGTTATACTCCTTAATTGAGCCTTGGCAGTTTGTTCTAAGCATTAGGTGGAGAAAGCCATGTGCAAGTCCTGAATGGTTTTGCATAATAAAAAACCCTTGGATGCAGCATCTAATCCAAAGGTTTCTGGCCCAAAATATATTTACCCACCCATGAAAATGATGGTGAACTAAGAAAAGAGCAAGGATGAAGTTAGGGCCTGAGATGGAAACCTATAAAATCTCTTCAATAACATCTTCCATTGTTATTATACCCACGATCTCCTCATCCTCTGCAAGTTTTGGAAGTGGTTTATCAGCAATTTGAAGAATATCTCCTGATGGTGTGCGAGACCACCGCCTTCACTTTACTGATCCTTTGTCATCGTCATATGTGTGACCAGCAGGAAAGATTTTCCACTTCTGAAATAGCCTTTTATTTGGAAAGGGTTTGTCCTGGGCAACTTGTGATGAATTTTGGTCCACATTGATTTTCACATCCTCACCTAATGATAAATAAGCAAGCATAACACATGTCAAGAAGATTTCAAAATTGATAGCAGACAAACACAACTTGAGCCAAAGTTTCATTAACCCTTGCAGTCCATGGCCCCCAAAACAAATACCTCTATTTTTTGTGCAAGCTCATAATAGGACTGTGAAACGGGAATCCAAAACACCTGTTCCCGGACCTCTGGAGTTCCATTCACTGGAAAAATCTCTTCGGCTTGAAACCACACATTATTCAGCTGATTATCAATGTATTTCCCTAACGGAGTACTGTAGATCATTCTCATCCATCTTCTTTGCTGCATCGTGGAGAGCCTTCCATTCAATCTTTGGGAACATATGCTTCAAGAAATCAGGGTTAAATGGAACCTCCTTTGTCACAAAATTCTCAACTACCAACTCCAACGGAAACCCCCTGGTCACTCCTCCATGAGAGACGCTGTTTCGGGCTCGAAATATCATCCATGGCCGGTTATGGCATACAAAAAGTCAAAGTGTAAGATCGCTTTGAACATAGATGACAGGACAGGTGGGTTTTTTGGCCCTAACAGCAACAAATAGAAGCGTTGAAATCTACTGGAGTGGCGAGCACCATGAAACAACTAGTGGACCTGGCTTTGGTGTTGTGAACACCTTCCTTCCTCAGCTACCTCGTTCGGATCAATCCATCCTTATTATTCTCAAAATATAGTGCAGGGGCGCAGGCAGATTGGGGCACAGCTTACTTCATTCGGGGTCAGAGCTGAACCAATTTGGTTTGGGCCAAATATTATTCCAGTCCGGTCAAGAGCTGAACCAAAGTGGACCGACCGGGCCAATTCACGCATCAGAACACCAATCACAGTCTGTCTCTAAAGCAATCATCAGTACAGATCGGGTGAATGGTAAACTAATCTCGATTTCACACCAAAAAAACAAATATAACCACGCGCGCTGAACAAAATTCACAAAAAAGTCAAACATAACCCGCGCGCTTAAACTGACCGTCGCTGTATCGAAGCCTTGACTATTTTATAAGTCAACAAAAGACGGTGCCGTCGCTATAGCGATGGTCTGGCGTGGATACAGCGACGAAAGTCGGGGCTTCTTAAAAAAAATTGTAAAAATGCATAATTTACCCTTGATTTTTCCACGAAAGTAAAACTAACGTGGAAAAATTGATCACATGTACTAGTGATACTATATTAATGAAAACTCTTAAACTTTCCAGATATAGTGAATAATTTAAATAACTGAACTAATCAAAACCTGGAAGTGTAGATGAGGTGACAACAACTTAAGGAAGTTGTTCCTCCCATCCAACTCCTGGAGAAGAGTTGGACTGCAATTCTCAAGACCCCGGAGCTTGTCTCCTGGTCCTCTTGGTAGAAGTACTGGGTGAGAGATATAATCTTGAAATCCTCTGCAACTCCACTGAGTGTTCAACAGTAACTCAGTTATGCTTACAGCAGTATAGACTCAGCTTATGATAGCTACACTAGTTCAGTCTTCAGCACTTATCCCCTCAAACTTACTTCAGCTAGTCCCCTCCATCGACTTCACATGTGCACTTCATTTACTCAGAATAATCACAAATCCAAAATGAGCAGCCTCAGTTGTCTTCAATAGGAAGTTTTATTAGCATCCTAGGTCTTTTGGGTCAGTTTTTACTTACTGAGCCACATGCTCCTGTTCCACTTTCTTGGGGATTCATGACCACAAAAATAGGGAAGTTGCCACCTACAACAGATAGATGTAGTTTGAGGATGCTGCCACATGTCAATCTTCTCTCAACCCAGCCTCCTCCACCAAGTGACCAGTAAACACTCATTTAACAGCTTCCCTAAGGTGTTGTCTCATCTTTTATTTATTTATTAATAAAATATTCTGCAATACATTAAATTATCCTTGACCCCACTTGGTTATTAATTACAAACTTTAACATAAAATATAACATAATGTTCCTCAAAAACATAAAATTGTTTTGCAAATTGGGGCATGTGACAGTTCATGGAAAATAAAACAAGCAGCTAGATTAGTAACATAAAAAAATAATTTTAACATTTTTGATTTTATAACAGCTAAACTAAACAAATACAAACAAATAAAAGTATACCTCCTTTCCTATAAAGTGGGACACCATGGTCGTCTTTGGAAGTGGTCCACCTCTCCATGGCCTGGTTCTCTAATGGTCTCCACAGATAGTTGTCAAACGGGTAGAGGATCCAAGATGGGTATGGAGAATGCCTCAATGTACACAGTGGGAATGGTATGGCGACATGATGATGGAAAAGGAGTAAGTGAATACCTGAGAACAAGGGTGTCCCAGCATACTCACAAAATGACAAAATTAGAAAAAAGGTATTTTGGGACAGTCCTTCACAATGTATTTATAGTATGGTTGTAGGGTTTTTTAACCCAATGTGGTTACCCATGGTATTTTCCTATGGTTTTCTGACATTTTCTCATTTTTAGGGGTTTTGACCCTTTTTTGGAGAGAATGAGGGTAAACCATAGTAAATAATAATGTTTTTCACCATGTTTTATGGAAATACAATTGTGAAGGTCAAAAGTAAGGGAAATATGGTAGGAATATGATGTATACATGTGGTTTAGACCATGTATAGCTAGGTGAACACTTTTTTGTGTTAATATATTGCTCCTTGATGTGTGAGGGAAGGATCTCATCCTATGGCCGATGGACATCATATGATCATGGGAATAATGGTGACAACAGTGGAGACACTGGAGAGACCCGCGGAGAATTGAAGCTTCCTCGTTCAAACTACGATGGATTTTTTTTAATTTATTAATGGTTTTAAAAAATGGATGAGATACATATAATGTGTGACATGTATATGGATGAGGAGAGCATACCCATGCTCGTAACAATTCCAAAAGAATAAATAATGGGATTGTTATCCCTAAAGTTGAACCTAGACTACAGGGGTTCAAGCCTAAGGAAATGTTTTTCAAAAATATAAATCAATGAAGTCAAAATGAAAACTGGGCTGGTATGTCATCAAAGCTATAAGAAAATCACAAAATCATACAAGAACTGGGCTAGTATATCATTAGAACTATAAGAAAATCACAAAATCATACAAGAACTGTATAACATAAAACAAGATACAAGATCCAATATCCAAGTAACTACGATCATGAAATGAGATTGCCTCTATTTTTTAAAAGTATAAAAGATAATTATATTTCAACATAAGAATCATTGCAATGGAATTCAATGGACCATATACATGATAAATTATAAGAAACACAATTCATAATACACACAGAAAAATCATAATCATACTCATATCAAGGTAGAACCTGTATTGAAGATGTAGAGTATTTTATGTCATACAAAAAGTCATCAAAACTGGATCTTCATAACTCCAATTGCCAACCCCTGTCTCATCTAGAGACTCTCCTTAAATACAAAATATTTGTTTCTTTAAGCTAACTATAAGATCCTACTTCTATGGATCGAGCCTTCTCAAAAATAGGGAAGTCAATCCCCTTTAAACAGTATTAAATTACAAGTGTAATATAAAAAATACATCTATCAATAAACAACATTACTTCAAAAAAAAAACTACAATTCAACTTCTAAAGACTTATGTAAGCCTCCGCTAATGTAGCTAAATCACTCAAAACCTGGGAACGCTTTTGCAATCTGGCGAATTCAGCATCTTTGTTGTCCTCCTTATTCTAAGCTTTGATGAGTTCAAGCTGCTTCTGAATAGTTCTCTTTTCCCTTAGAATATCTTTAGATATTGTCAACAACTTTTGATATTCTGTCTCCTTATCTTCCAGATCTTCACGAAGTCTTTTGTTGGCTATCATCAATTTTTCATTAATGTTTTGCAAATACCTAGTTTGTTCTTTGTATGTCTGCAAAGACTTCTTAACTTGGTTTAGTTCTAGAGATATTTCCAAGTCTTCTTCTTCATATGGACTTCTTCTTCCTGTAGAGTCCTTGATGCTGAACCATCCTCTGAATTAACTTGCTTGTTTGTGCAAAAGGCTTTAGGTATAGACCCTGCAACACCCTGAATATCAATAAACCTCTCAATATCTTCACAATACTGATCCTTTGATGTATGTACAGTTTCTACACTAAGAGCATCATCTATCATTACTATTTCCATGGCATCTTCATGTGTTGATCTCTTCTCTGTCTGCAGCTTATTTCTTAACCTAGTTCTTGGCTTCATATCCTTGTTCTCTGTCTTCAATAACTGATTATGAATTTCACTTTTTGAGGCTATATTTTTCAGCATAACACTCAGTTTTTCAGGGTTTTCACTTGTGCACAAAGCTTCAGGACACAAACCTTCCTGGATGGGTTTCTCTGTAGTATTCTTTCCTTCTTTTTCAGCAGTTTGAATTGGTTTTTTGGGATTTGTTTTTTGCTGGTCTGAATCTTCCATCATCATTTTTCCTTTCTCTTTAGGGTTGTGTTTAAACCCTAGCTCTGTCAATAGAGCTTCCCATGTTCTTCCCTCCTTATGCAACTATGATAAAATTAATAGCTTAATCAAGCCCTGATGATAGACAGATTGAGCAGTATGCTCTGGATGGCCCTGAACCCTTGAAATCATCTTTTAAAGGCTTTTTAATAAATAAAATGTAAGATTGATCTGTATACCTCCACTAATGTGCATCAACAACTTTAAATGACATTTAAGCACTCTGTCATACCGGCCATCGCATGTGATGTAGTTTTGTATCATCTGTAAAGGAATCTTCCAGCTTGGCTTTATTTTGCTGACATGGATACTATTTTTCCAATCTAACTTCTCAAATCCTGGCATAAAAAATTCACTGTTACCCCCTTGGAAATCCTTTTGTTTAAACCATTTCCCCCCTATGCCGGAACATCTATTGCTTCACCAATAGAATATTCGTTTACCCTAACTGTTAAGCTTTCAAGCTGAACCTTTTCATCTTTATAGTTTTTAATAAAAGACATGGTCACCTGTGAGTGATATCCTTGTAATTTCTCACAGAAGGTAAACCATCCGGCCTTCTTCATTAATTTGGTTGATCTCGGAAATTTCATTATCCATTATGTATTATTTGGCTCCAACCTGCAAATTAAACCTCCTGGCTTTCTTTTTACCACCACCTCTGGATCTTCTTCCTCTGTCGTCTTCGTGATCCAGATGGAGATCGGTGGCCACCCACCTATTCCACTGGCTCAAAACAATTGTCCATTGTGGCAGTTTCCTAGTTATTTTTCTGCAGTTTTTCGAGCCCTAAAGTTTCGGGGCCGTTTGAGGCCTTAAACGATGTTTTTTGGAGATTCGGGGCCAAATGGTTTTCAATGGCATGCATTTTTCCAACCAAAAGTTGTAAATATTAGACATACCTTTCCAACGTGCTCTCGAACGCCCAAATGGGAGATCGTATGCAAAAGTTATGATCCCGGGAAGTTGACTGTTCAACTTACCACCTTGGGGCCGTAAACTTTATGACGGTTCATCTTCTAGGGTTACGTTTTGGACTTTTGGGATTCTTACCTCATTCTTATTATAAATAGGCCCCTTTGGCCTCATTTTGTATTCAACTGGGCACGAATGAGCGTAGCAGCCACATCTCTTCTCAGAGATAGCTACCACCATTCTACCAATTGTATTACAGTCTGTTCTATTTCTGCCATTTAATAGAATATGTGTTTACGGTATCTTTGTTATCTTTGAAAAAGGTCTGTTATTATGATTCCATATATGTTCTTTCATTTCGTTCACGCATAAATCCGGATCAGTGGTATCAGAGCAATCTGCTCTTTGATTGTTTCTCGGTGCATGTCCCCAACGAGGTCCGAGTACAGAGATTTTGGTCTCAAACTAGTTTCACTTGATCATTCTCTCCATCCCAAATGACCTCCCATGGCGGAAGAAAAGAGAGATGATGGAGCAGGAGATCCTGTCAAGTCGCTGCTCGAGGAAGTCCTCGACCGACAGAGGAACGAGATTATGGATAGTTTCACCCAAATCCTTCGGCGAATGCCGGCAACGACAAGTGCATCTTCAACAAGCAGCCAGTTCGAAGATGCAACTCCCTTCAAGGTACAAGTTAACTTTGATATTCCTTTATTTGAAGGAAAGATTGATGCAGATGCCCTGGATAATTGGTTGAATGTTCTAGAAGGGTATTTCTCTATCCACAATTTTTCCAACAGAGAAAAGATCACCTTTGTGCTCTTTAAGGCAGTCCCCCATGTCCAAAATTGGTGGGGTACTTATTGTGAGAAAAACTCATCAGATGAGTCTAGAATGCTTGAAACAAATCCCACTTGGGCCTCCTTCATAGATGCCATCAGGGAACAGTATTACCCTGTGGGAAACTATGATGACCAATACACAAAATGGACCATTCTGCGTCAAGAAAGGGACCAGACGATGTCGGAGTACACCAACAAATTTCATACCCTGCGGATAAAGCTGGTTATCAAAGACTCCGAGCGGCACCTAATCCTGAAATATCGCAATGGTATACAATGGTACATCTGAACTGATATGGACCTCCTTGACATCTCTTCACTTGGATCCACCTATCGGTATGCTGTCAAAATCGAGGAGAAATTTCGACAAAAGAACAAGCGAGACTCTGGACCTGCGAATCTACCACAGAAGCAAGGCAAGGGAAACCCTGGCCCACAGAACACCACAAAATAAAACAACAACCAGTCCCCGCCATAGGCAAAGAAGGGAGATCAAAATACAAAGAAGCACACTGGTAAGTGGTGTGAATTTCATAAAATCCCTTGGCACAACACTGATGAATGTTGCTCAATGTAGTCATTAGTGGCCGAGATCAAATCTTCAGAATCATATCCTGATTCTGATTCTGAACCCAATGCCACAGCCGCACATAATGGGAGGCAGATCATTGATGCATACCCCACTGCCACTGTTGCTACTGCACAGATTCAACTAGAGGATCCTGAAGAATCAGAGGCAAAGGAGCGCCTATTACACTCGTAGATGTGGGTGAAGGGAATGCCTCTACATTTTGTTGTTGACAACGGTAGGCAAAAGAACCTGATCTCAGCAGAAGTCGTCAAGAGATTGGAGCTTTCGACAACACCACACTCGCAACCTTACAGCATCGATTGGCTAAGCCAAGGATGAGGTATCCACATTACTCAACAATGCCACCTACCATATGGCATCAAGCCTTTCCGAGACGAGGTACTGTGTGATGTGGCCCCACTTGAAGTCTATGATGTTCTTTTAGGACAACCATATATGTGGAAGCATCATGTTGTATATGAGTCACGACCTCGCAGTGTCATTGTCACTTTGGGATTACAACTCTACTGGATCCAAGAGATAGTTGCACCTAACAAAGTCTCGCAGGGTAGGAAAATAAGCTCCCACACTAAAAAAATATTCCTCTTCACAATTGCGTCTGAAGGAGAACATAAGATCACAAAGACTTCCACACCCTCTGCACAGGGTGTCTCTGCTCATTAGACACAAGAAGAAGATAGAGCCATTATTTCCTCATCTATCCAAGTACCTCTACAATGCAAGGCCACGCATTCAAGGTGCTCATCCAGAAACAAATCATCCAGACAACAATTACAGCCCTCTCGGGATGCCAAAGAAAAGCATCCTCTTCACACACCAGGAGATCAACTCAACACACAGTTTGAGATATGATACAAGATTCGACGCAATGGAGACCATTGATTCCTAAGGAGGGAGGATTGATCCATATGGAGATCGATGGCCACCCACCTATTCCACTGGCTCAAAACAATTGTCCATTGTGGCAGTTTCCTAATTATTTTTCTGCACTTTTTCGAGTCCTAAACTTCTGGGGCCGTTTTGAGGCCTTAAACGACGTTTTTTGGAGATTCGGAGCCAAATGGTTGCCATCGGTGTGTATTTAATTGACCTAAAGTTGTAAATATTAGACATACCTTTCCAACGAGCTATCGAACACCCAAATTGGAGATCGTATGCAAAAGTTATGACCTCGAGAAGTTGACTGTTCAACTTACCACCTTGGGGCCACAAACTTTATGACGGTTCATCTTCTAGGGTTACGTTTTGGACTTTTGGGGTTCTCACCTCATTCTTATTATAAATAGGCCCCTTTGGCCTCATTTTGTATTCATCTGGGCACAAATGAGCGTAGCAGCCACATCTCTTCTCAGAGATAGCTACCACCATTCTAGCAATTGTATTACAGTCTGTTCTATTTCTGCCATTTAATAGAATATGTGTTTATGGTATCTTTGTTATCTTTGCAAAAGGTCTGTTATTATGATTCTGTATATGTTCTTTCATTTCATTCAAGCATAAATCTGGATCACTTCGACATTTTTAAAACCCCTTTAGACTATACTCTTTTAACAGGGAATTTTTACTGCAACCCCTTGCTTTGAAATGCAGGGAAACGTATATAATATAATCCAACCCTTTTAACATATAAGAATTCAGAATTTGAAAACAAACCCCTACTGCTTCAAACCCTACTTTTGTTGTTCGTGAACAATGAACGTTGATAGTATACAAACGGCCCTCTGAATGTCCTTCTCCAAGTAACCAGAGTATTTAGGCAAAATAATGAGACAGATTTTAAGGGAAAAGGATGAATTATGTCAAGCCTGCCATGATTAGTACTAATACTCATTGCATGGAGTGATTTTAATTTCAAAATGAAAACAACTGTACAATCCCATGAATGACACGATAAAATTCATATTTTTGTGGACAGGGGTGCTTTTAAATCATATTCATACCATTAACATAACCATAGTTCATTATCCCCTTTATATTCCATGGTACTTATGAATAAATTTTTTTAATAAAATATCCTTTGAAACTATGCTGCTAGTTTGTGAAATGCTACCAGTTTGGATAATGCTGCCAGTTTTAACAATCCAATATATAATATAAAATCTCTTGCACATACATAGGTTCATGACTTTAAATGAGTGAAGATTTTGATGATTCAAAAGACTAAAAGAAAACCATAATGGCATTCAATAAAAAATAAGGCGTAAAACAAAGCAAAAATTTAAAAATAAAAACTCATCACAATCAAAGATTTTAAGGTAAAAATGTCAAACAACCTTAGAGATAACAGAGATCCAGGTGCAAAAAACATGGGAGTCGATCAATATATATAGAAACGATGATACATAGTAGTGGTCTGAGTGAGAGGCTGAATACAATGCTGATATGAAGAACTGATACATAGAAACAATGACATTCTCATCGAATTAAAATTCAACCGCAAATTTCCTAAAAAATTCTAAGTACTGAACTGTGGGTTAAAGAATGAACAACGAATACAATATCATCACAACTAATGCTCTCCTGAATATGGAGGTGTACATATATATAGAATGAATGACTGAGAGTTAGAATCTCTATGGTACAATGTGCAGCATCAAGTACCGTAGATACATGGAAGCACAACATGGGGGATTTCGAGCACTGTCACCAACGCAGCCCGTAAATCACAAGGGAGAAGAAGTTATGTGAATCCCATAGTAGACCTCACCAATATTCTAGATTCAGGTGACAACCGAGGTCTTGGACCAAATAATGAATGGACCAATATCCTGTACGAATCTCAAAGGTGCGATGATGTAGTTGAAGTCGAGCATGTGAGACACAACCATCCTGGGAGGCACTAATGACCCCTCTCAAGTGGTCCTATGAACTCATCAATCTGGTGGATGAAACCAAGATACAGGGACCTCTGGGTCTATCCTCTGGAATAGATGTGCTGATGTTAACAGAGGGAGACCTACAACTAATCATGGCAATGATGTGTCCTTGAATAGAAGCATGAGGGGGATAACCAAATATGTGGACCAATCTAGGGACTGGCACACTAAATGGAGGAACAAGGGTAGGGGAGTACGGGGGAATCAAACTTCCTTTGTTCAAAGTATGAAGGCAGGGATTCCTTTGCAGAAAATGAAATTGACTCATGAGAGAGGGATCATAGCTGAAATACTAGGAAGATAAATGCAAATGAGAAATACTGAGGGATCTTCTTCCTCTGTTGTCTTCATGATCCAGATGGAGTTCGGTGGCCACCCACCTATTCCGATGGCTCAAAACAATTGTCCATTGTGGAAGTTTCCTAGTTATTTTTCTGGAGTTTTTCGAGTCCTAAACTTTCGGGGCCGTTTTGAGGCCTTAAACGACTTTTTTTGGAGATTCGGGGCCAAATGGTTTTGATTGGCATGCATTTGGCCAACCAAAAGTTGTAAATATTAGACATACCTTTCCAACGAGATATCGAACGCCCAAATCAGAGATCATATGCAAAATTTATGACCCCGGGAAGTTGACTGTTCAACTTACCACCTTGGGGCCGTAAACTTTATGACGGTTCATCTTCTAGGGTTACGTTTTGGAGTTTTGGGATTCTCACCTCATTCTTATTATAAATAGGCCCCTTTTCCCTCATTTTGTATTCAGCTGGGCACGAATGAGCGTAGCAGCCACATCTCTTCTCAGAGATAGCTACCACCATTCTACCAATTGTATTACAGTCTGTTCTATTTCCGTCATTTAATAGAATATGTGTTTACGGTATATTTGTTATCTTTGCAAAAGGTCTGTTATTATGATTCCATATATGTTCTTTCATTTCGTTTACACATAAATCCAGATCAGTGGTATCAGAGCAATATGCTCTTTGATTGTTTCTCGGCGCATGTCCCCAACGAGGTCCGAGTACAGAGATTTTGGTCTCAAACTAGTTTCACTTGATCATTCTCGCCGTCCCAAATGACCTCCCATGGCGGAAGAAAAGAGAGACGACGGAGCAGGAGATCCAGTCAAGTCGCTGCTCAAGGAAGTCCTCGACCGACAGAGGAACGAGATGATGGATATTTTCGCACAAATCCTTCGGCGAATGCCGGCAATGACAAGTGCATCTTCAACAAGCAGCCAGTTCGAGGATGCAACTCCCTTCAAGGTACAAATTAACTTTGATATTCCTTTATTTGAAGGCAATATTGATGCAGATGCCCTGGATAATTAGTTGAATGTTCTAGAAGGGTATTTCTCTATCCACAATTTTTTCGACAGAGAAAAGATCACCTTTGTGCTCCTTAAGGCAGTCCCCCATGTCCAAAATTGGTGGGGTACTTATTATGAGCAAAACTCATCAGACGATTCTGGAATGTTTGAAATAAATCCCACTTGGGCCTCCTTCATAGATGCCATTAGGGAACAGTATTACCCTGTGGGAAACTATGATGACCAGTACACAAAATGGACCATTCTACGTCAAGAAAGGGACCAGACGGTGTTGGAGTACACCAACAAATTTCATACCCTGCGGACAAAGCTGGGTATCAAAGACTCTGAGCGGTACCTAATCCTGAAATATCGCAGTGGTTTACATTTGTACATCCAAACTGAGATGGACCTCCTTGACATCTCTTCACTTGGATCCACCTATCGGTATGCTGTCAAAATCAAGGAGAAATTTCGACAAAAGAACAAGCGAGACTTTGAACCTGCAAATCTACCGCAGAAGCAAGGCAAGGGAAACCCTATCCCACAGAACACCACAAAAGAAAACGACAACCAATCCCCGCCACAGGTAAAGAAGGGAGATCGAAAGACAAAGAAGGACACTGGTAAGTGGTGTGAATTTCATAAAATCCCTTGGCACAACACTGATGAATGTCACTCAAAGTAGTCATTACTGGCCGAGATCAAATCTTAAGAATCAGATCCTGATTCTGATTCTGAACAAAATGCCACATCCGCACACAATGGGAGGTAGATCATTGATGCAGACCCCACTGCCATTGTTGCTACCGCACAGATTCAACTAGAGGATCCTGAAGAATCAGAGGCAGAGGAGCACCTATTACACTCACAGATGTGGGTGAAGGGAATGCCTCTACACTTTGTTGTTGACAACGGCAGCCAAAAGAACCTGATCTCAGCAGAAGTCGTCAAGACATTGGAGCTTTCGACAACACCACACCCGCAACCTTACAGCATCGATTGGCTAAGCCAAGGACGAGGTATTTGCATTACTCAACAATGCCTCCTACCATATGGCATCAAGCCTTTTGGAGATGAGGTACTGTGTGATGTGGCCCCACTTGAAGTCTGTGATGTTCTTTTAGGAAAACCATATATGTGGAAGCGTCATGCTGTATATGAGTCATGGCCTTGCAGTGTCATTGTCACTTTGGGAGGACAACTCTACCGGATCCAAGAGATAGTTGCACCTAACAAAGTCTCGCAGGGTAGGAAAATAAGCTCCCACACTAGAAAAATATTCCTCTTCACAATTGCGTCTGAAGGAGAACATAAGATCACAGAGAATTCCACACCCTCTGCACAGGGTGTCTCTGCTCATCAGACAAACGAAGAAGATAGAGCCATTGTTTCCTCATATATCTGAGTACCTCTATGATGCAAGGCCACGTATTCAAGGTTCTCATCCAGAAACAAATCATCCAGACAACAATTACAGCCCTCTCGGGATGCCAAAGAAAAGCAGCCTTTTCACTTCAACAAATGTCGCACCAGGAGATCAACTCAACACACAGTTTGAGATATGATATGGAATTCGACGCAATGGAGACCATTACTTCCTAAGGAGGGAGGATTGATCCAGATGGAGATCAATGGCCACCCACCTATTCCACTGGCTCAAAACAATTGTCCATTGTGGAAGTTTCCTAGTTATTTTTCTGCAGTTTTTTTAGTCCTAAACTTCCGGGGCCGTTTTGAGGCCTTAAACGACACTTTTTTGAGATTTAGAGCCAAATAGTTACCATTGGAATATATTTAATTGACCAAAATTTGTAAATCTTAGACAGACCTTTCCAACGAGCTATCGAACACCCAAATCGGAGATCGTATGCAAGCGTTATGACCTCGAGAAGTTGACTGTTCAACTTACCACCTTGGGGCCGCAAAATTTATGACGGTTCATCTTCTAGGGTTACATTTTGGAATTTTGGGGTTCTCACCTCATTCTTATTATAAATAGGCCCCTTTGGCCTCATTTTGTATTCAGCTGGGCACAAATGAGCGTAGCAGCCACATCTCTTCTCAGAGATAGCTACCACCATTCTAGCAATTGTATTACAGTCTGTTCTATTTCTGCCATTTAATAGAATATGTGTTTACGGTATCTTTGTTATCTTTGCAAAAGGTTTGTTATTATGATTCTGTATATGTTCTTTCATTTCTTTTAGGCATAAATCCGGATCACTTCGACATTTTTAAAACCCCTTTAGACTATACTCTTTTAACAGGGAATTTTTACTGCAACCGCTTGCTTTGAAATGCAGGGAAACGTATATAATATAATCCAGCCCTTTTAACATACAAGCATTCAAAATTTGAAAACAAACCCCTGCTACTTCAAACCCTAGTTTTGTTGTTCGTAAACAATGAACGCTGATAGTATACAAACGGCCCTCTGAATGTCCTTCTCCAGGTAACCAGAGTATTTAGGCAAAATAATGAGACAAATTTTTAAGGAAAAGGATGAATTATGTCGACCCTACCATGATTAGTACTAATACTCATTGCATGGATTGCTTTTAATTTCAAAATGAAAACAACTGTACAATCCCATGAATGACACGATAAAATTCATATTTTTGTGGACAGGGGTGCTTTTAAAGCATATTCATACCAAATACCGAATATCATTAACATAACCATAGTTCATTATCCCTTTTATATTCCATGGTACTTATGAATAATTTTTTTTTTAATAAAATACCCTTTGAAACTATGCTGCTAGTTTGTGAAATGCTACCAGTTTGGATAATGCTGCCAGTTTTAACAATCCAATATATAATATAAAATCTCTTGCACATACATAGGTTCATGACTTTAAATGAGTGAAGATTTTGATGATTCAAAAGACTAAAAGAAAACCATAATGGCATTCAATAAAAAATAAGGCGTAAAACAAAGCAAAAATTTAAAAATAAAAACTCATCACAATCAAAGATTTTAAGGTAAAAATGTCAAACAACCTTAGAGATAACAGAGATCAAGGTGCAAAAAACATGGGAGTCGATCAATATATATAGAAACGATGATACATAGTAGTGGTCTGAGTGAGAGGCTGAATACAATGCTGATATGAAGAACTGATACATAGAAACAATGACATTCTCATCGAATTAAAATTCAACCGCAAATTTCCTAAAAAAATCTAAGTACTGAACTGTGGGTTAAAGAATGAACAACGAATACAATATCATCACAACTAATGCTCTCCTGAATATGGAGGTGTACATATATATAGAATGAATGACTGAGAGTTAGAATCTCTATGGTACAATGTGCAGCATCAAGTACCGTATATACATGGAAGCACAACATGGGGGCTTTCGAGCACTGTCACCAACGCAGCCCGTAAATCACAAGGGAGAAGAAGTTATGTGAATCCCATAGTAGACTTCACCAATATTCTAGATTCAGGTGACAACCGAGGTCTTGGACCAAATAATGAATGGACCAATATCCTTTACGAATCTCAAAGGTGCGATGATGTAGTTGAAGTCGAGCATGTGAGACACAACCATCCTGGGAGGCACTAATGACCCCTCTCAAGTGGTCCTATGAACTCATCAATCTGGTGGATGAAACCAAGATACATGGACCTCTAGGTCTATCCTCTGGAATAGATGTACTGATGTTGAAAGAGGGAGACCTACAACTAATCAAGGCAATGATGTGTCCTTGAATAGAAGCACAAGGGGGATAACCATAGATGTGGACCAATCTAGGGACTGGCACACTGAATGGAGGAACAGGGGTAGGGGAGTATGGGGGAATAAAACTTCCTTTGTTCAAAGTATGAAGGCAGGGATTCCTTGGCAGAAAATGAAATTGACTCATGAGAGAGGGATCATAGCTGTAATACTAGGAAGATAAATGCAGATGAGAAATACTGAGGGAAGTAACTAGGCTAGTGATATCTAGGGGATCCAAGGAAGACTCATCGTAGAATAATCTGAACAAAGGCGACCCAATGGGGGGAAGGTCCCATAGCATTATATCATATGTAGTGGCACCTAAAGACACTGTTATGACATGATCTCATGGATTTTTAGTGAGCCCAACAAAGTAAATGCTCGATGGTGTTTTCATTTTTAGAGAGTCTGAAAAACAGGAAGAAAACTTTAGTGTGGTCTCTTTTTCGTATGTAGTCTCCTAAGCCCGAAAAAAGGATAAAAGTGTACAAAGGAGATCTCTCCCAACCTTTTGGGAAGGAGGAATTCTTTACTGTTGGCAGTCCAATCATACTGGAAAAGGTTAAACCTATGTTGACTGGATGGTCGTTCAAATACTTTTACGAGCATGAATGAAACCAAGTTTGCTCCACAATCTTTTCTTGATGAGAGAGCTAGAAAAGAGCTTAAAGACAACCCATAACGAGCTTTCTCGTAAAGTACGGTCCCTATTTCTGAGAAAGCATAAAAGTATATAAAGGGAAACATTCCTGGGTTGAGTTGCAGGGTGGTCCTTTTCTTATCATAGTTTAGGCAGTCGAAAAAAGGAAATAAACGAGTCCACAAAGACGCCCTTTAAAATACTTTAACGAGCATTAAAGGAAGAAAGTGTGCTTGAGAATATTTTCATTTGTTTAGGAGTAAAAAAAGAGCTTAACAGAAACTCCATAATGGGAAATCAAGAAAGGGGGAAGTGTTTGATATATGGAAAGAGGTTATGTTCTGAACATGGATGAGAGGAATAAATGCAAAACACTACCGGGGACGATGGATGGTGGAAAAATATGTCCAACTATGCATTATGGATGGAATAGATGGCTCGTCAACTTGCCAATACATACAAGGGGATATTCACATGATGGAACGCAAATCAGGGTGACTTTCGAGATATGGCCCAGAAAATCATAGTGAGAGCACACAACGAGGGTCTCATAAAAATACAAAGGATGGAAAACCAAACTTGATGGTGCAAATGGCATCTCAAACAGACTTTATGATGACTCTATGGCACATGAAAGAAAACTAGACCCAATGGAGGCCTATAAACAGGGGGGGCCACATGACATGTGTCATTGTTATAGTTCAGTACTGAGTTGGAGTGGAGGACCCTGGAGCTCAACTGTTGTTTACTTCCATTTCGACTGGTGGTTTTGCGATTTGTGACTTGCAGGTAATAGCTCTCGTCGAACCTCACTTTTTCACTGGTTTAGTTTTTTTTTTCTCATCCTGGGGCTTATGCCGACGTAAAAGGGCTCGTGGTTCCAGGTTACACTTTTTGAGGGAAAATGTGTGACCCAGGTTGCTCATATCAGGCTGACAGGCGCGACCCGGTCACACCTATCGGTGAGACAGGCACAACCTAGGTCGCACCTGTTCAATAGGTATCAGTGACCTCGTTGCTCTTGTTTGGGGTTTTTGAGCGACTTGGGTTTCACAAAAAGGCCAAACAGGGGCGACTCATCCCATGGTGAGTTTTTGTGCATGACTAGACCTGACAGGGACTATGTGTATGTGCAGGATGCCACAGGTGACATGGACAGAGTGGGAGATTGGTACCCTACAAGGGCAGGTATATGAGGATGGGGCAATGATGGACACGATCGCCCGAAGTGGTCTACTAAATTACTTCCATATCCCACTCATGTGTTCATCCAAGTTGTTCGTGGACAAGCTAGTAGATTCTGGGACCCAGATGCTGAGTGATTTATCATCCAAGAGGAGCAGATCGAGATCATGCTCCTCAATATCTATTTTTTGACTAGGCTCCCTATGTTGGGTGTGATCAGCGACACTACGGAGAAGCTCACAAATGGGGTGTCACTATATGACCTCTGTGAGAGGAATTGCTATGCCTCTGCGACGGTGCACTCATTGTACATAGTGGTGTGCGCCATCGAGATTCTTGCGACTTGAGTTGTGGAAACGATGGTGCAGCAAATACTGGGGTCAGCGAGACCTCACAAGGTCTCAGGATGCCAGCTCTAGATTATGGAGCATGTGCTTAGGGGAACCTACTTTGGGTGGGCCCAGATGTACTTGACATAGGGTCAACATACGCAGAACCATGCCAGGACTGTGGGAGGTGATTTTTGTTTCCCCTCATTTTTGTGCTCATTGTTTTTTTGAACAACTATCGACCCTATGGCCGCACCAGGCGGTGCAAGAGGGAGGACCTCGCAATCCTTGCGTGAGGAGGTGGAGTGAGATGATGATCTAAGAGGGAGGCAACCTAATGGGTCAGTTCTTTACTCGGGAGTTTTTTGCGCAGTGGAGGAAGCTACCATTCCTCATAAAGGACAACTCGTATGCAGGGATGGACTACCCGGGAGATCCTGACAGGACTCGACCACTAGGACAGGCTTGGGGACCTGATGGTACATATACATGATGCTTTATGTGGTTGCATTCATATATATTTTACTAGCTTAGTGGTAGCTAGTTTATGTATGTGATAAATACTTATGACACACTATGTATATGTGTAGACATTGGACCATGCCCTCCATCATGAGGATATCAACAATGGAGGGGTAAGGTGGAGGGGTTAGATCCACCCTCTCACGGGAACTAGAGGCTCTAGAGTACATTGGACTTACTTAATCATGGTACAAATTGCTTACTAGAAGGGGTCATTGATGACGGCTGGAAGTACCTGGACGACTGATCGCCGCATGCTACCATGCTCCTCCAGAGTGGATCCCCTTGATGAGGAGGATAGCAGTCACAGCTGAGTATGTTCGAGTAGTGGCATGGGGCGATGTGCCGATGGAGAAGGAGGAGGACTCTAGTGAGGAGGACATGGACCCAGAGTACCAGGAGGAGGACTCTGACTCTAACTAACATCCAGTGGTGCTACCCTAGTGCAGTGGTGCACTAGGATTTTTGTATGATATGTATGCTCAACCGAGAAATCTTATAGGGCTTCTCATTATGTACTAAACATTATTACATGATATATATATGCATGTGGATGCACTTTTTTATGTGTTTTTTTTAGTCTTTTTATGGTGATGATGCCTATATGATGTACATGACATATGTATGCATGACTATATGATGATGAATGATGCAGTTTTATTTCCTATATGTGATAATTGATGTGCCACTATAGAACGTCATTAGCCATTTGGTCTACAACACTATTAAGACTTCTGGGAACGTGCATGAATGTAATGGATTCAATATGTCTAACCAAATTTCTAGTGCACAGGAAATTTTGAAAGAGACAAGGATCATGTACCCAATAGCAGTTATTCAACTGGAAGACAAGCAGTTGGGATTCTAAGAAGACATCAAGGTGACGAATACCCAAATGGAGGGCAACGACTAGGAGACTAATGACACCATCATACTCAGCCTAGTTGTTGGTAGCAATGCTAACACACATTCCATCGATATGGATCAACTCATGTGACGGGGAATAGATAACCCATGCAGCCGAGGTGAGATTAGGAGACCATCTACTTGCTCCGTTAGTGAACCCAACGTAGCAATGCGAGGTAGGATCCATCTGGAGTAACTAAGGAAAAAAACTGTAAGAGTCGTGACAATAACGATGTAAAAAAAAAAGAAAAAAAAACTATGACACAATTAACTCATGGTGGGTGACATCAAGCATAGAACCTCTTGAGGTAGAGCCCATTGCGAGGATTCTTCAAGAGGTGGTTGTTGGAGTCAACAAAGATATATTCCCCCTTGCCGAGGCAACGATGGATGAAATATGGGTTGTACCACATGGAATCAAACTTCACTTTCCCTAACTTATCATTGGCTTGGTCGTAAATGAGGACGAGATCTTCCTAGTTGAAGGTGCAAGGGTGACCATGGGAGAAAAATGTGACTTCGACCAAGTATTAGCTGCTTCAATCAGCTTGAGAGTAGCACGACGGTCATCATTGGTTTGTTTGAGCATAATAAGGAATTGTTTTAATGGTGAGGTATTAGGGAGAAGCTCGATGAAAAGTAAAAGTGATGGAATCTGGCACTCAATGGGAAGTATAGAATCAACACCATGTACTAAGTGAAATGGGGTAAAATTGGTGGCAGTCTTTGTGGATGTAAAATAGGCCTAGAGGGTGGAGAAGAGAAAATGATTCCATTTGGTTTTATGTTTTTACACCATCCGTTGGAGCATGGTTTTGAGGATCTTGTTGACAACCTCAACTTAACCATTTCCCTAAGGGTAGTATGCAGAGAAGTACTGGTGTTCAAACATGGTCGAAATCTCTTTCCAAACCGCATATTCAAAATGAGATCCATGGTCTGATACTATCTAATGGGGGACACCTAAAAGTGTGATAACGTGGTTGAAAAAGAAACGTGTCATCGTTTCGTCCTTACAATTGAATGTAGGCATGGCCTCGGCCCATTTAGTGAAATAATCAATGACCAAGATGATGTACTTATGACCATCAACCAAGGTGGTATTACAAGTCATGATGTCAATTTCCCACTAGCAAAAGGGACCAACTATGACATTGGTTTTAACAACGTGGGAAGATTTCTTGATTTTGGAGCAAAGGGATGACAACTGTGGTAGTGTTTAACTACATGGATGAAATAAAAGAAAATGGTAGGCCAAAAACAACCTGCATGAAAAATATTCTGGGCGGTGTCTAAACCAGAGAGGTGGCCACCACAAGATCCACTGTGACAGTCACTAAAGAATTTTTCACCCTCATCAAGGGTGAGGAAAGGATGTATTATGGTATCAATGACCCGACGGTACAAGGCACCCATATGAGGAGATAGCGAGCAGTTTCGGGTTGAATGCATCGATGATATTCGTGGGTTAAATGAGCCTCAAATTTATGAGTGCATAGGTACAAAAGAATGCCCCCATAGCAGGGGTCTTCCAAAGATATGACAAATAGAAATTTTTCTGGAAGGTTGACTATGATAGGTGATGAAGCAAACAATGGAGGGAGGTCTTTCATTAAGAAATTATAGAGATTTGGTGCTTTTAGGGGAAACAAATTCCAAATTGTACTCCTGGAGAACGACAATCCACTTGGCGGCACGACATTGAACAAGGTAACGACTCAAGAGATACCTCATGGGGTTGAAATAAGCCACTACTCATGTGTGGCTCAAAAGGATGTAATGGCATAGCTTCTGAATAGAAAAGACGATGGTGAGGTCCATCTTCTCTTCATGTGAGTAATGTAAAGGTGGACCATAAAGATTCTGACTTACATAATAAATCATATGCTCTTGGAGAGCATCGTATTCTTGGACCAAAACTCCAACGATGGAATTTTTTAGATGCTGACATATAGAATGAAATCCTTAGTGAAGTCGGGTGGGGAAAAAAAAGGAGCGAAATCCATAGCTTGTTTCAATGCGTCAAAAGCGTCTTGTGCATGTGTATCCCAAACAAACAGAATGTTGGTACAGAGCAGTCATAAGAAACCATGGAATTTTGTCGCATAGTCCAGAATGAAATGGGAAAGGAAATTGGCATTGCCTTGGAGACTCTGCAGTTGGCACATAGTACATAGTGATGGAAGATTTAGAATGTCTTGAACCTTCAAAGGGTCGACCGCAATCCCTATCTAAGAGACGATAAAACCAAGTAAACACCCAGCTGGGACACAAAATACATACTTGAGAGGATTCAAGTAGACGTTGTATTTGTAACATCATAAGAAGACTTGTCGTAAGTCATTTAGATGTTGTAAACGCTTTCAAGAGTGAGCCGTGAGGTCGTCTAAGTAGACCAAGATGATATGGATAAGGTCATGGAAGCAGAACACAATGTCCCGCTAAAAAGTGGCTCCAACATTTTTAAGGCCAAATGGAATAAATTGATATGCAAACATTCCCTAGGGGGTTGTGAAATCAGTCTTGTACTGGTCTTCTTTCCAGATTTGAATTTGGTTATATCCATAAAAACTATCCATGAAAGAAAATACTTCATGTCCGGCACAGGCATCAATGATGTGTTCAATGAATAGAATGGGGAAATTTTCCTTGGGACATGTCAAGTTCAAGTCACAAATGTCAGTACAGACAAGAATGGTACCTTTTTTTTTTATTAATCGGAACAACATTGGAATCCCAAGTGGTATACATGATGCGATATATGAAACTTGATTTACGCAGTTTCTCGATATCGGCTTTGACGATAGGAGCCTTTGAGGGGTGAATGGGTCTTTGTTTTTGGCAAATAGGTGTCACATCATGCCATGTGTCAATACGATGTTCAATGATATATGGATCAAGCCCAAGAATCTCAATGTATGAACAAGCGAAGATATCATGGAACTCCTGAAAAAGTGCCTTGTATGAAGCAACTTATTCATGGGAGGAAGATGTTCCCATGGTAATATCTTCAACTACCTCAGGGTTGGTTGATATGTTGACCTTAATGGTTGGTGAAATGTTAGCCATATTCCCTTATTTAAAGGCATTGGGTGTTGGAATGGGGTTCTTGAACTAGTCTACTTTTCCATGGATGAAGTCTTTGGCTTCAACTGATTACTGATCCAACAAGGAAAGTGGTTCATAGGGAATAAAGAATGAGCGATGGTGCATATCATACCAAGGGTACTTAGTATTTGAAAGATCTTCAAGAATATCCTCATCATTATTGAAACAATTGGTTGATAGATCAGAGGGATCCTCTGCAACCGAGGAGATGAAAGGACTAGCAGAACTGGAGATCATGTATATGGTGTTGGTTGTGTCCGAGGAAGAAACTGGAGGGTGGATTTCCTCAAGGACGGTGATGTCGAACTCACGAGATTTTTTTTGAAGGTTGCGAAGGGTTTTCCGATACTCAGGAAAGTGTGGGAAATGGTGAGAGTAATGACCATATAAGCCGCAAACTATACAAGGATGGTTGGTTCACAAGGACTTGTTCTTAGCCGTCGGTGAATCTAGGACGATGACTACTGGAGTACCATCGGATGTATCCATAGCGTCCATGTGGGTGCGAGGGATAGGAAACTATGAAATTTTTTTTGTTGCATGGCCTTGGATATCACAAAACACACAAGTAGGAGTTGGGAGAGGTTCAGTAGTTTCTTTATAGGAGGAGGGGCAGGTGTGGACACATGATTAGTCTTCAATAAACCAGGAGGTGGGAGTGACAATATAGAAATAGGATGGACAGGGGTCAACACAACCTGGGGAACTGGGGGTTGGGTGGGTGGATCGAGGCACCACACAGGAATTCCTAGCGTAAAATTAGGCAAGTTGAGAGTAGCCATGACAGGCTTTCTCATGATGGGAATGAACCCCAATAATTCCCAGGTGACTATGGTTGGGTTGTGACTAATTTTTTGATGTGGTCAGGATGGTACCGGATGTGATAGTACACAAATCCGATTCGTCAGTCAACATAGGTGGGAGTGGTAAGGATAAGAAGGTGTCTGTCATAGGAGTCTTCGAAAACAAGCCCAGGCCAATAACTAGTAAGGATGGGATTGACTCGTTGTTAATGGCGGTGTTGATAGTTGGAAGGACATGTTCTGATGTGTCTGGCCCCTTAGGGTCATAGTATGTCAACTGATCAATAATCACGATCTTCCCATAATGAGGGAACATCAAGAGTTGAAATGCGGTAGAGGCCACAACTCGCATGGCATACATATAGCTATGACCTAGGAGGAGGTTGTAATCAAGATGGGAATTGACAAATTCAATTTCAATCAAAACTATTTTACCATCTAACTCAACAGGAACATTCGTGAGAATCCCCTGAGGCTAAGTAGAGAGACCATCGTAGGCATGGAGGGTAGTAGTGGAAGGTTGAAGGGTAGGGGACCCGATCTTCTTCAAAAAAATGGTCGTCATAAGACAGGTGGATTCCCCCTCATCAATACTGCATCAATGTACAACCAAATTTCGAATTGAGACTGAAACTTGGAAGGTGATAGTAGATGACATCCTAGGTTCTCTTTGATCCAAGTCGAAGGTGATCAACCTAGATTTAGAGGGATCTATGAAACCTAGCATGGACAACCATGCTTTACAATGTGATGGACAAGTTTTAAGCACTTCCAGAGAAGATGTGGTTGTAGGATATTGGGTCAAGTTGTCAACTATACTGTAGTTGAGGGTAGATATGGAAATAACATTTTTTGTGACACGATGCATAGAGAACCATGGGAACCTTGATGCCCCATCTGTGGGGTTTCTTGGTAAGTGCAGAGACATGTCGGAAGTGGTGGAGGTAGACCTCACTAATAGGTCAATGGTTTTTGTGGTGGAGCCAACCTGGTTGCATCGATTCTTGAGGTTAGCTTCGGATGAAAATGTCATGAGGTGATGGACATCATCCTTAGTAGGTGGGGATGCAGTAGGATCCACGAGAGAAGGTGGGACCAAGGGTTGGGTTGCAACCATTCCTTGGTGTGGTAGTGGGTTTTGGAGCACCATAAGAAGAGGACCTAGTGGCATAGGGTTGGGCTCAGCTGGAGCAACCGCGTTTGGATCATGTTGGTTGTCATTCTGGAGAAGTTGTTGGATGCGAGCCATGTGAGGACACATATGAGTTTAGTGGCCGTAGGTTATTCAAATAACACACAGATGATTTTCTGTAATTGTGGGTTTTTTCCAGGCCGATTGGGATGTTGGGGGCTCTATGAAAGAGGGTCGGTGTCATTGTTGTTGGGAGGGTTGGCTTGTTGGCCACCTCCTTGGGGCTAATTATTGCCTCAGTTTCTACTTTGCTTGTTCTATCCCTACCCTTGTTAGTTATTGGGTACAGGTTGGTTAGGAATGTTTTGCTAAGCATAAACCTGTCTCGTAGAAACCAGAGGAGTCAGGGCTGGAGCCAGAGTGGGTTGCACGTGTGGTGCATAATAGACCATAGGAGCTGGAGGGGCCGAAAATCCGTCAACTTGGACAAAACATGATTGTTTCGAACAGGTCGGTACATGGACGTGATGATTTGGTGCAGAAGGTATGTGGAAGGAGGTGGCTTCAGAATGATCCATCATGCGTGAGTAATCGGGGGCATAACTGGAGGAGAATAAGATGAAATAGCTCTGGATTGAGCCATCATGGGTGAGTAATTGGGGGCATAATTGGGTTTGGAAACATGATGGGTGTTACCCAAGTGTGGTGGCATCATGGGAGAGGCTGTGTAGAACTAGGGGTGTTGGGTGATAGTGTCGATGACTCCATCAACAGCGTGATATGCCCATGGTGTATCACGAAGATAGGTGCCGACTCAAGGAGCATCACATATGATGGTATATAAGTAACTAGAATAGGCATAGATCAAGTCAAACTGATGATCCTTCAGGATGTATTCTTCCTCGATTTGGGGTCCTTCATATGTGATGTCCTTGGCTATGGGTGGGAGTAAGGTTTTGAGAATCCAGTCAAGGAAGATCCTATCATCCAATTGGATCTTGCACAAGCTACGTCGACCTTGCCACTCATGGATATGATACATGATGTGGCTACTTGTGGTTTGGTGACAAGATAAAAGCATCTTGACTCCCTCGTCATATCCGATGGGTAGCTGAAAGTATTGAAGGAACATTGAGGCGACTGAGTAGAAGTCAGGGTAAGTGGAATGGGGAAACTTGATGTACCACTTGGCCACAACACCTGTAAGTCTGCGTTGGAACAACCTCAATCTAATAGAGTCATCCACAACATTGTTTGATGAACACCATAAGTGGAAAGACATGATGTGGTTCTAAGGTTCCTCCCCTACCTTTCCCTCAAACTTAGGTATGTTTGAGGGAAGTTTTGTAGGCATGGGAGGCTAGTGTGGTTGATGACTAATGGGGTCATTTGTTAACCTTACCAAATACGGAAAGTTGAGAATAGCCATAAAAGGTAGGCTAGAACCGAGGTTGGCTCATGGAGGACCAACAATGGTGCCAATGGCTACAGGAACGTAGGTCTCATGGATGACTAGGGGTGCATGAAGTTGACCTCCCATAGTAGGAATAGTCGGAATGGATGTGGAAAGGCTAATGCCCCTAGGTATAAAAGGTGGTATGGTAGGAACCACGGTAGCTGGTGTGGGGCCGCCACTAGTGGGTAGCATACCACTAGCAGTGTGTGGAATGGTGATGGCCCCACTAGAAGGGATACCCATGATGATGGGTGCAAGGACATATGTACACAACCAACTATCCCTCCATGGAAGGGATCTGTATGCACACTAGCCATGGGGATAGAAGGGACATTGAACAAAGTTGGTTCGAATTGATAGGAATCTGAATCGGACGCAGAGGCCATGTGGGGCTCTGAAGGTGCTCAGTGACGTCGAAGATGGATTCGATGGTGATGGTTCAAAGAATCGAATTGGGGGTGTGCCCCATAATCCGATAGGAGTAGCGTGGTGGAGCAATGATGATGTAGTGAATGGATAAGTTTTATTGGTTGGGAGTGAATATGGACCTCAGGCTTAATCAACTTCCTAATGGTTCAAAAGAAGTAAATATGCCACCAATTCTATCTAATGGCTTGCATATTGGGGCAATACTACTCACTCCACGACTCAGGTAAAACTGATAACCGCTTTGCCACAAACGACATCTCTTGGTTTACCTCACGGGTAAGAACTAGTCAATCAAGAAGGGGTCATTTCCCTTTTCGCTTGGTAGGTCCTCTCAATGGACAGCTACTTCGGGGTTCATGTGGTACTCCTCACAATGTGTTTTAGGTCTATGCCAAAGTACTTCCCACAATTAAGCAGATGGGGTTTATACCTTGATCCGAATGTTATTAAGTTAATTGATTTCTTTTAAGGCTATGATCAAGGTCATGAACCAAGCATGCTCACTTAGTGGTGTGAATTGTGTGCAACTGTATGTAAACAATTTCCCTCCAATCTTGAAACAAATGAATAATAAGAAACTTTTTGCAGGAAACAAGCATGGGGTTTCAACTTATGGAGCTCAACTATGGAAACTCATCAACCAAGCAAGGGAGACCTCAAACACACCAAGGGGTTGTAAAAGATCAGGTCTAGAAAGAAAAATAGGTCGAGTAAGACTTTGGGATAGACAGAGGTCTGAAACGGGCACAAAAAATAGACTGGAAACTATCGGTCGCGCCTTCTAGAGGAAAAAACATGATCTCAGTCGCAAAAAATAGAGGGAAGATGCGATCTAGGAAGAAAACAGTCAAGTGACGTAAAATAGAGAGTAAGACTTGATTCAGTTGCTCGAAACAATGTCACACGGGAAACTGGGATTGCTTCAGAAGCTGGGACAGGAGCGATCTGGCTTTCTGAGCTAGGTTGCTCTTATCGAAGCTAAAGGCATGACCTAAGTCGCACTTAGTGGGAGGAAAGGAGTGACTGAGTTGCAACTTTCGGTCGGATAAGGGCAACTCAACCCGAACAGGGAAAAATTTTAAAAGACAAAACTGGCAGGGGGCGGGGGAGCAAGCACTGACACATTAAAGGTTCAGATCAACCGCGATGGGGTTTGATCGGTGATGGCTGAAGGTATAAAATCAAAACAAACCTACAGCAAATCTGCAAAAACAGGGATCCAAGAGGATTGATCAGGGGAGTCACCAAAGCTGTGAGGGGGATTTCACCCCTATTACGTGCAAACAAACCAGCCTTATATCAATGTGATAGTAAGGAAGAGTTCATGGAAAATAAAACAACAAACTATATTAGTAACATAAAACAAATATTTTTTAACATTTTTGAATATATAACGACTACACTAAACAAATACAAACAAATAAAAGTATACCTCCTTTGTAAAGTGGGCCACCATGGCCATCTAAGAAAGTGGTCTACCTCTCCACAGGCTGGTTCTCCAATGGTATCCATGGATAGTTTTCAAACAAGAAGAGGATTCAAGGTGGGTACAGAGAATGCTTCAATGTACACTGTGGGATTGGTAGGGCAATGGGATGGTGGAAAAGGAGTATGTGAGTACCTGAGAGCAAGTGTGTCCTGGCGTACTCACAAAATGGAAAAATGAGGAAAAAGGAATTTGGGAGAGCCATTCACGATGTATTTATAGTATGGTTTTAGGGTTTTTTAACCCAATGTGGTTACCCATGGTATTTTCCTCTGATTTGCCAGCCCTTTCTCTTTTTTAGTGGTTTTGACCCTTTTTTGGAGAGAATGAGGGTAAACCATAGTAAATAATAATGTTTTGGACCATTTTTTGTGGAAATACAATTGTGAAGGTCAAAATTAAGGGAAATATGGTAGAAATATGATGTATGTATGTGGTTTAGACCATGTAGAGCTAGGTGAACACTTTTTTGCGTTAACAGTGGTCATGGAAATTTAACTTTTGTCTTCAATGACACTCCTATATTATATACTTTCAACATAATGGTGGTGTCGAATATTACACTTTGGCCTTTTTACATGATTAGTGCACCAGTGGATCCATGTTAGCACATAAATATTATTTGCAAAGAGTGGTGTACTTGCATTACATGAAGCATAAAATATAGAACATTTCATAAAGATAGTTTTTGAACTAAACAAGAAAATGATTGTGATTACAATTTCATTAGTTAGTAGTTTACCATGAATGCGAGAAAGTTGGATGTATACTATTTAATTCAATGCAGACATTCTTAACATCCATTATTATATTAGCACAATTATTAGTTATGTACAAGCATAAAATTTTTTTTTAGTGGAGTGCTACCATAGAAAATATATTACCCACATGTTCAAGGTGTAATACTTGATCTATATACAAGGAATTTCATCTTTAACTGGTTTTTTTGTCTTTGAATAATAATTTTGAAGTTTTATGTTTTTTTCTTTTCTAAATTTATTATTTTTTATTATTTATTTTTTCAAATCAGTAAAAGCAAGGGATTAAGATACGCCCACCTCTGTTTGTTATTATGTATATATATATATATATAAATGATCCATCAAAATTTTACATTGAATTACAAATTATGTTTATTTTTTTCGCGCCCTTTGTATTCGGATGGAGATCATAACATCAGTTGGCACCCTTATAACATAAGTTCACAAATATCAGCGGATATCCCTGAATCTCATTCGTTCTTTTGGGCATCAATAATCAAATGGATATTATTCTACTGACAAACTCTAGAAGTACATGGTGTTAACATAAAGTACACTCCCATTTGAGTGACAAAGTACCAATTTACTCCCTGTCATCTCCTTGTTCATAATGAGTTAGAATATTCTAAAGAACATAGACCAGTGTATAAGAAGAGACTCTATTTTTGGTGCAATTTCATTTCATTTGTATTGGTGAACTTTCTTAGTGTTAGTGTTATTGAGAGAGAAATTTGTAAGGATTCCTTTGTGATCACGACCCATGTTAAGTCAATGCAAACAATGATACTGATAGCTACATTGTGTAACTCATCATTCATATTGCAAACTCCTTATGGCGCTTTGGAGAGAGTCCCCTTAACACGGTAGCTATTAGTCTCATGTCGTGTCTTGGAGTGGCTAAAAATGGTAAGGCAAGCATCCCTCTTTCCAGCTTCACCCAAGTGAGTAAATTCCTTGCAATGCCATCTTTTATTTGCACAGTATTCCTTTATCCCAAAGAAAAGGAGGTTGGAATGAACCTTGTTGTTGCCATTAATATTCCTAAGCGCTACAAAATTTCCAATCGCCACACTGGACATAAATGCGGGAGTAATTTTCTTTCTTCCTGCATTTTCATTTCTTCACCCACATTCACATTCTCACTATCATTGAATCATCTCATCTTTTTTTCACTGTGTATTTCTATGTTGGTGTTGTGCATGTTACATAGTTCCTTGAACAGAACAAGAAGTGACCCTTACCCATTAGAGGAAATTTGAGTCTAAAATGGGCCTCCTAAGGAAAATAATAAAATAATAGTCATTAATTTTGGAGGAAGAATGAAAAAAAACTACTTTTTGTGTACCTATTTTTGACATATCTCCCTGTGTTTTTACTCAAATTCTAAGTGGGGGAGCTCATTGGATGCGCAATTTAATTCTACATCCATCGAGTACCCACACTGCATACTTTTGACGGACCCCGCTACCCAAAAAACAAACATTTTTTCATCTATTTCTTATTTTTGGGGTAGCGGGCTCTGTCAAAAGTAAGCAGTGTGGGTACTCATTGGATATGGAATTAAATTCCAGATCCAACAAGCTCTCCTGCTTGAAAGTTGAGTAAAAACATAGGGAGATATGTTGAAAATATGAACAAAATAAGTAGTTTTGTTTTATGACAAATATGTCAATTCAACCATTATGGTTGACTCTTTTTATTCAAAATTCTATTGGTTCTTGAATTCTAACTCACAAAATTGATTGTTGGCGCGTTTTCTTATAAGGCCCATTTTAGACCCCAAATTTCCTCTAATGACAACTTATGTGTTTCTTCTGCTTATATTTTTTTAATAATGGAAGCCAACGATTCAACATATTGATTGTGTTTGACTACTTATTCTTTGTTCTTATTTCTATGGTAGTTCTATCTTTTAAATTAAGGAGATTCCTAATTTAAATGAGTTCAACATCTTCCTGTTCTACGTCAAAGCAATATCTTCCTTATAGGGTGATGTTAACCTTAGTATATGTATTGATTCCTTGTATACTAGAGTGTATATTTATGGGTAGTGTGAAGTGTGGTAATGTGTTGTTCAAACCTCTAAGCCACATAGATTAGTAATTATTGTAGTTCCTTGTTTGCATTGTTGCTAAATAATTCCTTCTATATTATGTAATTGATTACCTTTTCATTTAGAGGCAACTCTCTCTTTATTTACTAGGAAACATATTTGTGATACCAACCCTTCAGTATTTTTTCAAGGATTCTTTGGTATTGTTTCCATCATTTATATCTCATGGATCTTGGTCTTTTTTATTTCTAATTGGTTTATAAGTATAAGTGAAGTAGGGTAGAGTCAAATATACTCCATGTCAACTATTCAATCCATAATTCAATAGATATAAAAGCCTTTATGGTAAGATATAGAATACAAATCCAATATGCAAATTGTAAACTATTACCCATGATGATTCCTCCAATTTTATCTAGGTATAGGTCGATAAGGGGTGGTTATAAAGGTGCGAGTGAACTAGACCAAGGTTAAAGTTCCTTCGCCTCCCTTTTGTTGACTCTCAATTCATTTCCTCGACCTCCTAATGGTCGATTGTCAAATACGACCCAAATTTGAAATGCATTTCCCTCTCTTGCTCATTGCAATGGCTTCGGCTTTAATAAAGAAGTCGTCTAAACTTTCAAGAAAGTGAATTGTTTAGTGTAAAGGAATAAATAGATTCAACGTCCTCGAAAACCCGCAAAGAATCCATGTTATAAGAGCAACATTTGAATTTTATAACAGAAACATTAAACATGGTATCTACGACATTTTATTCTTAAAATTGAGTATTGATCATTTTAGAGAATGTTATGGTTACTATAGATTTAACTAATACCTCTCAATGCTTAACAGATCTAGGTTTGTGATGGATTTATAGTGGTTTTAATTTTTTTATTTATTTTAAAAACCTGACATGAATTTTTTAATTACTTTTTGTTTTTAATAAATAATAAACCAACATGAAAACATTACCTACTCTATCCTTTTACCATTGATTATGTAAAGAATTTATGTAACAATTTTTTTTCAAAAAAAACATTGCTATTCCATGAATAAATCAATTTTAGTGTATAATCCCATATTCATTCTTTTTTATAAAATTGCTTTCATTAAGCACAATAAGCTTGATCAAAGCATGTTGATAGAAATACCATAGCGATATATAACAGTACATAGACAACTATCATTTGCATTTGGTGTTTTTTCTTTATTTGTATGATATAATCTCTTACCAAAGAACTTACATCAACCTAAATTAAACAAAAGATAGATGCTAAGCCATGTTGTAATGTACCTTTGCTTTTCTTTGCTTGCTTTTGTCCTATATATTGTCCTACATTCAACCAACTTTAAAGGTAACTCAACTGTTTAAATTCATGCACATTCAACCTGTTGTAAAGCTTCGTTTTTTGTTGATTGATTATGATAAGAAAGATTATAAAGTTTCTTGAAAGGCAATTTAAATTCATGTGCATTCAACCAACTATTGCTCAAAAAAATCCAATCAGTTGAAAAGGAGAGTTTGTTGTTAGCTTTATTGATTGAGAAGAAATACTAGAAAGTTCCTCAAAAGACAGTGAAGTTGCAAGATAGGCATCTGAATTGAATGGAATCGCTAGAAAAATAAATCCTTCTCTTCTTCTTCAATACGCTACAGTAGATCCACTGACTTATGTAGAGTACATTTAAATTATTATATGCACAGTTGAACTAAAAAAATGCCTTTCGAAAATTTACTATAGCTAACAAAACGTGCAAGCATTTCCTCCAAACAGCATTGTAAAAGAGAAAAAAAAGGTTAAGAGCATGAAAAAAAAAAAATGGAACATGATGAAGTAAAATATATGAATCTGCTCTAATTAGTTGTAGGTTACTCAGATATCATCGATCAAAGACCGTAGAGTTTTCTTTCCAAAAATTGTATTCAAGGCAAAGACAAAGAGATATCATAACTTCTTCTTAAATATATTTTATCCATAATGATGTGCTTGTTTTATCGAAAAGTTCACGACGAATTCCCCGTCGGTACCTCTACTATGTCGGTCACCCCATGTGGACTTCTACTGAATCGGTTCACTGAATTGTTTTGCGTGAATTATGCTTGTGCCAACGCATTCTCCAACTGCTTCGGTTCATTAGTAGTTAAATTTCCTAATCTCGTTTTCATGACTTTAGTTTTCCCATCAGTCCGGAGATGATGTGCAAAACTAAATTGCAACTTTTTGTTAATATTCTTCTTCCATAAACTTCGTATCCCTATCCGATGTAATTCTCTTCGGTAACCCATGCGAGCTCACGATCTCTTTGAAGAATGATGCAGCAATACCCATCGCGTCACTTTTCTTCCGACGCGGAATAAAGTGTGCCATCTTTAAAAAGCTATCCAATACCACAAGATAGAGTCATTTCCTTGTTTCTTCGAATTGATAATGGTGCATTCGGTATTGATAATGGAAAATACAACCTTAAATTTCGAATTCTTCCTTTGGAATGATGGCATAATCGACACGGTCAGATCCACTTCCTTACATTCATCGTCATTCCTGGCTAGTAAAATGTTTCTTCAACCAATTCCATGGTCTCATCGATTCTAAAATGTACTTTTAATGCTCCACTATGCATCTCCCTGATCATATTTTCCCACAGTTAATCCCTAGGGATACACAACCGATTTCCCTTGAAAAAATATCCTTCTTGGATAAAATAGTCCAAGTAAGGTTCCCTTTCGAAACTCCATGCATCGACAAAGTCTTCATCAACATCGTAGTCGACCTTCAATGACTCTAACCCCATCAACTTCACAACAGTTATTCCCAACAATGCAACTCTTTGACTTAAGGAATTTTCTACCCTATTAGTCTTTCCCAACTTGTGGTTCAATACAAAGGTATAAAATTGCATGAACTCAACCGAATTCATGTGCCTCTTGTTTATCTTTGCTTGCATGTTCAAGTACCTCAAATATTGATAGTTGGTAAACAACACAAACTCCTTTGATGGCAAATAGCGCCTCCACTTCTTCAACACTTGGATAATATGATATAATTCTTGGACATATACTTAATACTTCCACTTAGATTCATCCAATGTCTCATTGAAGAATGAAATCAGTCATCCCTCTTGGATCATCACAACTCCAATTGCACTTCCTCTTGCATCGCACTCAACTTGAAATACATATTCAAAGTATGGAAGAGCTAAAACTGGGCTCTTTATTACTTTGTTCTTCATCTCCTCAAAAATATTTTCGAGATGATTCCATACACTTGAAATATCCTTTCTTCAAGCATGTTTTCAATGGTGAACATACTCAACTAGAGTACTTGATCAACTTCCTGCAAAAACTAGCAAGACCATGAAAAATTTGCAACTCTATGGAACTCTACGGCTCCGGCCACTCCGAAATTACTCTGATCCTTTTTGGATCCATATTCAAACCTTCGTGGGAAATCATGAATCCCATATATATCAACTCCTTCTTCATGAAGGAACACTTCTACAGGTTCACCAACAACTTCTCCTGGATTCGCCTCTGGAGGAATTATCGAATATGTGACAAGTGTTCTTCTCTTTTCTGACTAAAAATCATTGTGTCATCGAGGTAGAAAACAAAAATTTCATTAGAAATGGTTTTAGTACCTCGTTCATCAGCCTCATGAATGTACTTGCTGCATTGGTTATCCCAAATGGCATAACTATCCACTCATATAACCCTTCCTTCATCTTCGAGGTTGTCTTGCATTCATCACCATCCCTTATCTGGATCTAGTGGTATCCACTCTTTAAGTCGATCCAGGTGAAGTACATCACTCCACTCAAATATTTGATCAATTCATCCATCCTTGGCAATTGAAAAATTTACTTGATTGTAATATTTCTTATATCTCTGGAGTCGGTGCACATCCTCCGTTCTCCTCCTTTCTTGTGTTCTAATACAACTGGTACTGCACACATACTCAGGATTTCTCTAATCAATCCTCTATCCAACAACTCTTGGACCTGCCGATTTATCTTAGTTATCTCCATTGGCATCATCCTATGTGGCAACTTGTTTAGAAAACTCAACCCTAGAATCAATTTGATCTAGTGTGATATACTTCTTGTTTGTGGAAACCCAGTCGACATCTTAATGACCAGTATTCCCTTGAATTACGACAACACTTCTTTGACATTTGTCGGGACATATTTAGTTGACTTATAAACACTTAGTCCTTTGGGAATAATCATGAAGAAACCTTTCTTCCTCTCCTCCTCCTTCAGGAATTATTTCACTGAACAAATTATCACTCACTTCTCTTAGTATCCATTTTATTTTCCCTATTTATTCAATTCTTCAACTAGTGGAATCAATCGAAAGCTCGCGTCATTCTTCTCGACTCTAACGGTATTTCGACGAACATCATACAACATTTTCCATTTGTATTTCCATGGTCGACCCAACAATGGGTGGAAGAAATCCATAGTAATTAGATCGCATAAGACACTATAATCCAATCTTCCAACCTTAAATTGATCAGACATTTTTGTGTCACTATCACATGATGACCTTTCTGTAACAACAATAATTTATATGTGCTTGGGTTTGGTTGGAATTATAGTCCCAACTTGTCAATCACCTTCATCAACACTAGATTCTTTGTTCTTCCTCCATTGACTATTTTCATACATCATCTGTCCTAAATATTTACCTTTGTCTGACAGAGGGAATTCCTCTAATTTATTTCTTCCTCCTCCTTTCATGCAGACTGCAACAATGTTCTTTACATCGTTAAATTTCGACCAACTTATAATGCAATATCACTAGAAATTTCCTTCATCGTCAGGTGAGCCTCCTCGTCGATTCCCAGACCTATGGCCTCCGGTAAAGTCTCTATATGCAAGTTTTATAGGCACTCATACAACTTGTATCCCAATTCCCAACACTTGTAGCAGACTATCTTGACTAGTCTTCCCTTCTTCCACTGAAATATCCCCTTCAACCACTTCCTCCTCGACTCCTGGATTTTTATTCTCCCTATCGGTATTTAGATACATTATCTCTAGTTGAACTTTCCTCTCACTGATCATATTGACTTCCTTCCTTCTTTCCCCCACCGGTGTAACCCTTAGCGGAAAAATATCTCCATCTTTTAGCAATTGACTCTCCTCTTCTCATTGAAGTATTTCTATACAGTTTCTCCTCTACCTTCAAAGAAATATGGTAGACTTATCCAATTTTCATGAACCTTGACAACCTCATCTTGAATGGCACATTTCAGACCATTCACATACCTAGAGATTGCATACTCTCCTTCACCAGTCTGTCCCGATATAATCGCTAATCCATAGAACTCCTTAGTGAACTCCTTCATTGTCAATTCCTTCTGTCACAGGTTTTCCATTTTCCTTAACAGAGATCATATAGTCGGTGGGAATGAACTTATCCTTCAACTTAACAACCATTCTGTCCCAAGTCTTCACTTTCTCTTTACCCTTATTGGCTTGGTTAGTCTGCACATTATCCGACTACAATGAAGCATGAAATTTTACCTTCAGACAAAAAACCTTCACCCTGTTTGGGTTCCTCTGTCTCCTCTATATAAAAATATTTCTCCATTTCCTTGATCCAATCTATTATATCCTCAGGGTTAATACTTATAGAGTAAGTAAGCGTGTCCATTTTATCTTTACTCCTCATTTTTGTTAGTGCTTTCAAAAGTCTTCCTTATGGGTCTTCTTCTTCTTTCTCACCCATTGCGTCAACCTCATCCTCAAATTATTCTTCACTATGGTTAAGGGTTTATGCGTCATATCCCCTTCATTGGGCCTCTTTCATGGCTGCTAACTCATTCTTTAACGTCCTCATCATCTAAATGCATTATTCAAAGGTTTCACTATCAGTAGTGACTTGTGCACGTTGGTGTTGTCTTCTACCATAGACATTAACAACTCTCTAAGCCATTTCTCCGCTAATTCAACCAAACCACTCTTCACAACTCTACCCAACCGCACTTGCAGTTGTTCTCCACATCCAATCGCAACTAAAATTCTCTTCATAGGATAACTTCCCGCTCCGATACCAATTGATGTAGACACGACCTAGGTGGTCGAATGCTGATAAATGCGCACAACAAAAATGAAAACAAACACTTATGACATGATTGTTTCCAATAATTATGGATTTCAATTAATTGACAAACAATATCTTTTTTTTACAAGAGGAATTACAATACGAGTCTCTCCTTGACTAGTTGGAATAGACATCAACCAAACACTTACAACATGTGAGAGGGAATGATATGTCCTCAGCTCAAAACACATAAGTTTCCTTTCGACCCACAAGCCTCATGCATAGGAAGAGTTTGAACCTATGCTCTCGTTGGTCCAGGCTTCTCTAGAAACCAGGGATGATTTTTAAGAACCCCTCTTATATTTATATGTATAAAAAATGGGTGAATATCCCTGATATATAGGAAACTTTGACGACGGTTTTATCAATAATATAATATGTACATATAAATGTTTTGGAGAACATTTCATTTTGTTATATAATGTTGTAAAATCTTTGCGAATATTTCACTAAATTATAAGATATTGTAAAATCTTGGAGAGCATTTCACTGCATTATAAAAAATTGTAAAAACTGGAGAATCTTTTACTGATTTATAAAATATTGTAAAAAAATGGAAAATATTTTTCCAAGAAGATTCACCATCTCTTTTATTCCTAAGAAATAGAAATTCATTCTTCTTTCACTTTTCCTTCTAATAGGTTTCTCTTCGTATTATTTCAATTCTTTTTGACACTAATTCTCATACAATCACCCAAATCAACCAATGCTAAATTGAACAACCTAATTGCTTAAATTGTTATGTAAATTATTTCTCACTAAATCATCTTAATTCTAATTGCTAATTCAATCTTCAAGAAGAATTACTACTAATTCAATCTTCAAGAATAAATCACTCCTTCTAAAAAAATTAAATCACTCTAGCAAGAATGGAAATATAGAACTGTTCATAAGGATAAAGAATATATATTATGTTTGCAAGAAGTTAAATCCTATATTAATTTTTCAAGAATTAAAATCCAATCACCACTCGTGCAAGAATGGAATATCTATTCTATGTTGGTGACACAACATCCAAGCTCCAGAATTGTCAATTATACTTGACCATGAACTACAACCACACATTCTTCTAGTTTTGTTTCAACGGTAATCAATGATAACAAATTCAACCTGTGATATTGATTCAACAAGAAATTAAATACTTTTCAACACTTCTAATTATCAATAAATCACTTGCATACCCTAAGAGAGATCACACATGCCAAGTAATCAATTGTTTCAACAATGCAGGATTCACACACTTAAATCCACTTTAGAATTGTTTTAGCAATGTATTAATGCTACAGATGACTCATTGATCCAACACCACAATACTCGCGTAATCCACATACATGCATTGTATCAAAAATTATCACACCAAAATAATTACAAAGTTCTATAGCTATTCAAACTAGGTGAGCTCGATGACAAGGTGGGTCCTTTCCTCCTCACAGAACCTCCTTAAGAAAACCAATGCTACAGATGGTGGGCCCTTTCCTATTGTTTCAAAAATGTATTTAATGCTACAAAAAGTTCTTTTCTATACCCACATTAGAAATGTATTTCAAAATCCAATGAAATCCACTTTGTAAATTCCAACGAGATAATTCAAGGAAATTGACTATGTCTTAGGATTTCATCTTTAAAATTATGAATTTTGATGAATTTTTTTTAATTGATACATGGCATTGTCGGATATCCGTCGTCCATTAAAAATCCAATGACTACCGTCGGTTATCCAATGTCATCCTGTCGAATATTTAATAATGCCATGATAAAGGTAACTATGGTAATAACGTCGAATATCCAAAAAAAAAATTTAAAAACTATAAATTATGGTAACATTCCCACATGTTTGATATATAAGAGACATGATACAGAAAGTATATTCTTCCCACGAACTGTTTTTTGTAAAAGAATACACAACTATTTAAATTGTTTTTGTGATTAAAATACTAAAGTGTGTAGCTTGATTTTTTAAGATCGATAATCTTCATTCCAGATCTTTACGAGAAAATGTCAAACAACAATATTCTTGATCCAAACGAACAAAATCGACAATTACTTGCTAGATTGTGGGATGGACTGAAAAGAAAGGGTGATGGGAAATTTTATTGTCCATGTAATCAATGCAAGAGATTTCAAAGGAGAATAATAAATATCGCAGCATCCATAAAACATTGTAGGGAACATGGACATGTTGATGGGGGACATGAATATCATCCGTTTATAAATTTTGCATTATATTGTTTTTTATATTGATTGCTCTTGTAAATGTATGTATTATTTTAATATTTCTTATATTAACTAATATCTCTTGATGGTTTCATGTAATTATAAGGAAATACATACTATGGCATATCGTCCAGAGGACTTGCTTTCAAAACAAGTACCGAAGGAACATGGAGCTATGAATAATGGGGAACAAGTTAATGATCATACGGATAACATAGTTGACGATGATGGTACAAGTACATTGATCCATGATACATTTAATGTTATAATGGATGGTCATGATGATGATCATGAAAATCACTACAAAAATTTACCCCAAAATCCAACACCTTGCATGTCTGAAATTCGACACTTATCTGTCGCCTTTTCGACACATACACCTTTTTTTTGCCATTGGTGGCATGATGCCAGATCTTCGACATGCGACTAGTGTGGGTTGAAGATTTGACAAACCAATGTGTCGCATATTCGACTGTGTTTCGTTCCAAAGTGTCAATCAAAATTGCATAAAGCGTCGAAAATCCGACGGACAGAATGGCGCCGCTGTCGGTATTTTTATCCAACAAGTGTCGGCTAATTGATGCCATCCGACACTGGAAGAGTTGGCCTTTCGACGTGGACCAACACTTGAACTCTCAGTCGTCTGACGGGTGGAAACATCGGAGTCATGCCACGACCATCGGATGTGTTTACCGGAGTATCGGAATCACGTCGGAAAAGTGACGCCAGTTGATGGATTTAAAAAAAAATCCAAAGATTAACTAATGAACATTAGAAAGACATATTTAACTAATTAAAACAATTGTTGAAATTTAGGGTTAGGTTAGAATTTGATATAAGATAATTAAAATTGTATACTTTAATGCATAAAACAAAACTAAAAAAGAGCTAGATACAGAACAATATTGTTGTAATAAATTCAAAACATAATGTTTGTCTCTTTCAACTTTGACACTCCAATGGTCATTATGTTAAATTTAATCCTTGAGATACAATTTTTCAATTGCAATGTACATAAACTAAACAATAATGTCACGTCCCCCTGCCTCCAACCGGCGTAGAGGACGCGACTACAAGCTTCAAACACTCGGGCCAAGAGCCCCATGAACATATGCATACACAAAATTTGCATAACAGAATGCTGAAAGAAAATGCGTTGCAGTATAGCATGCACATATGCAATTTAATCAACACACACAGCGGAAACCATCAGCACTCATACATGCATGCAATAATTTAACATGTTCATCATGTTCATTAATAGGAAATAAGGTTGCAAAAGTGAAATGAACAAGATCACTTATCTTATGATAAACTCGATCCGCAACCAGCTACGCCGCTACAACGTTCCACCCAACCATAGGCCAGCATGCTCCTTAATCTCTCAGCAACATTGCCACCCTCGTGCTGGGCATGATTCTCCAAGGAATAAGGGAACTAGCAGGCTTACACATAGCCAAGGATATACAAATTACACAGCCAAGCCAACAAAGTTGGGTTTATCAGGCCATCAAGGAGTTGGGAAAGGCTCAATGCTAAGCCGGTGAGCTCATTACAGAGCCAAGGACACCTACACCAGAACTAGCCTGACCTCTAAGACACCCATCCACACCCAACACAAGGAATCGGTCCCTTATCTGCTACACAATCCCTTAGGCCCTGCATTCCCTTCCAGTGCTATTCAGGGGTGATGGAGAAGAAGGCCAGCCCTCTAGCTCTGTCTGTGTGGTTCCAGCCACCAGGTTTATCAAGCAAACCAAGCCAACATCCCTGCTCCTTACACAGTTCGAAGGCCAACCATTGCACGTATGCAATCAATTAGCTATCACAGCCTAAACAGGGAAAAGACTCCCTAGTGAATTACACAATCCCAAACACAATAGCAACACAATTACAACAGGGGGAAAACACCACCGCTCCAAAATGCATCAGCATACATATTACCAATGACGTGGGGAACAACGACCCATTTTGCACAACCAATGCTGCTGGGAAAATGTACGCAGACCACAATGCAGACAAATTTACAGTCTCACGACCAGTGTGTGAACAACCACAATGCAGAACCCACGAATTATCCCATGAGTAAGGGATACGGCCACCCTATTCACAAATCCATAGAAGAAAATACTGAGTGGGTAAATCCAGCAAAATCCTGTGCGTGAAGACGAAAACAGGAGGGAATCTCTCTGCATGAGAATGCACAACAATGGAGAGGGCATGGATTACCAATGCCTGAGCGTTTAGCAACTCGTGGAGAGGAAGAAGTGTCTGTGTGAGGGGGTGAACAACAAAATTGTGGGTAGAGTGTGCGTGTGGGTGAGGACTGACAGTCCTGCCACCCCACTCCCAAAGATCATAACTGTCTCAACCACCACCAGCAATTCTTCAATGAAAGTGGTTGGGTAAAGCAAGGAAAGAAGACACATAGGTATTTTCCCTCATTGGCCCAAGGTTTGACAAATTCCCCACCCTTATCCTTGTGAAAATCATGCCCCTTTCTCATTTTAGTTGCTACGATCGTAGCTGGTCGGGTCCATTTAATTAATTATAGATGCATATTTACATGATGACAAACATAATATATGTTGCATGCCTCGATATACCATCGGCAACAAATTTAAATCCCAAAACATAGCATGACCGATCAATGGTGGGGCCTTGGCCTTTAGCTCCACACCATGATCACTTACAATATATATATCATATGCATCTAATGCAACGGGGTCAAAACTGGGGCATTACATTCCCCTCCCCCTTCAATAGCACTGTCCTCAGTGCTGTACAAAATTGAACAAAAATGCTACACTGGTATCCTCTCAGTGTTCTGCAGAATTGAATAAAAATGGATGTGCCAATCGCATGGCATCCTCCAGCTCCCATGTAGCCTCTTCAGGCCCGTAGTGCTCCCATTGCACCTTTACTTTCCCTATGGCTCGGTTCAGGAGCATTGTGACCTTCCTGTCGAGGATGCGCATTGGCTCGATTCGAAAATCTCCCTCGGGTTCCACCTGAATCACATCCCAATTTATCACATGGTTAGGATCATGTACATATCTTTTAAGCAAAGAGACATGAAAAACATTATGAGCTCTAGCGCTAGCAGGCAATGCAAGTCTATATGCAACTGGCCCTATCCTTTCAAGCACTTCAAACGACCCACAATATCTCGGGGACAACTTGGCACAACTTCCAAGCTTTAAGGAACTCTTCCTTGCCCTCACTCTGAGGTAAACATGATCCCCAACACTGAACTCCCTGTTCACCCTATGCTTATCTGCATAGCTTTTCTGTCTATCCTATGCTACTTTCAGCTTCTACCTGATCTTTACAACCTCTTGCTCCATTTCCTTGAGAAATTCTAGTCCAAGTACAATCCTGTTCAATGGATTATCCCAAGTCACTGGTGTCCTACACCTTCTTCCATACAAAGCTTCATATGGAATCATCCCCAAGGATGCTTGATGTCCATTGTTATAAGCAAACTCTACCAAGTGTAAGTAATCTTACCACTTGGTTGGTTTGTCCATCACATACATGCGAAGCATGTCTTCAAGCACCTGATTCACTCTCTCTGTCTGACCATCTGTCTGAGGATGGTATGCGGTGCTGAAGTTTAGCTTTGTACCCAAATCTGCAAACAACCCCTTCCAAAAGTTGGAAGTGAACTTGACATCTCTATAAAATACTATTGCCTTTGGCAACCCATGCAATTTGAATATCTCCTTCATGAAGATATTTGCAATGCCATCCGTCAGATGCGTAGACTTCACTGGGATAAAATGTGTTGCCTTTGTCAACTTGTCTACCACAACCATGATAGAATCATGTTGTCTCCAAGTCATTGGCAATCCTGTAATAAAATCCATAGAGATAACTTCCCATTTCCATTCTGGAACTGGCAAAGGCTGCAACAAGCCTGGGAGATGTTGATGCTCAACCTTTACCTGTTGACATTTCATACACCTTGAAATGTATTCAGCCATATCCCTTTTCATTCCTGGCCAAAAGTACTGCCTTCTAGCTGTAGCAATTGTCTTTTGATATCCTGGGTGACCAGAATACGGAGCTTGATGGATTTCATCCATAACAACTCTCCTTAAATCTGTACATTCGGAATATAAGTTCTACCTTTAAAAGTGAGAAGTCCATCTTCTTCCAATTTATATCCCTCATACCTCTTCTCAAGGCTTTGCTGCTACAACTTATCTTTTACCTGTTCATACAGTTCATCTCTAGCAACATGATCAACAATCTGCTGCCTCAAATCTGATTGGCAAATACTGAGAGATGCCACATGCATTTCTTGCATTTTCCTGCTGAGTGCATCAACTACCTTATTTTCCTTCCCTTTTATGTGCTTGATTTAAAAATCAAACTCACATAAAAATTCCAACCATCTTGCTTGCCTAGCATTCAGAGTAGGCTGATCAAATAGATACTTCAAACCACAATGGTCCGTTCTGAGCTCAAATCTCCTACCCATCAAGTAATGTCTCCAGATCTTGAGAGCTTGTACTATGGCTGCAAGCTCTAGATCATGAGTGGCATAGTTCTTCTCATGTTCCTTCAGCTTTCTCAACTCATAACATATCACATGGTTGTTCTGCATAAGGACTCCTCCAAGCCCTTGTCTGCATGCATCAGTACACACCACAAAATCTTTCTCTGGATATGCAACCTTTAAAAATGGCGCACTGGTGAGAAGATTCTTCAATTGTTGGAAGCTTTCTTCACACCTCGATTTCCATTCGAACTTCATCCCCTTATTTTGCAAAGAAGTGATGGCATGTGTAACTTTGGAGAATCCCTCAATGAATCTCCTGTAGCATCCTGCAAGTCCCATAAAAGATCTTACATCTATCACATTTCTGGGAGTAGGCCAATTCATAATGGCTTCTATTTTTTCAGGGTCTACCGATATACCCTCCTCTGAGCTAATGTGACCCAGATACTGAATTCTATCTCTATAGAAGTCACACTTGCTCAGTTTCACATACAACTGATGCTCCCTGAGCAATTGCAATGTCAATCTCAAATTCTCTTCATACTCTTTCTCATTCTTAGAATAAACAAGAATGTCATCAAGGAAAACAAGAACAAACTTGTCCAAATATTTGCTAAAGACACTATTCATAAGGCACATAAATGTAGCTGGTGCATTTGTGAGACCAAATGGTACCACTACAAACTCATAATGCCCATACCTTGTCCTGAAGGTTGTCTTATGAATGTCTTCGTCCTTGATTCTCACCTGATGGTAACCAGACCTCAAGTCAATCTTGGAAAATACCTTTGCTCCTCTCATTTGATCAAAGAGGTCATCAATCCTAGGCAAAGGATATTTATTCTTCACAGTAACCTTGTTTAACTGTCTGTAGTCAATACATAACTTGAGTGTACCATCTTTCTTCTTTACAAACAGAATCGGTGCTCCCCAAGGAGACACACTTGGTCGGATATACTTCTTGTCCAAAAAATCTTGCAATTGCATCTTCAACTCCAGCATCTCCGATGTACTCATCCTGTAGGGTGCCTTGGACACTGGTGCTACTCCTGGTACAAGTTCAATAGTGAAATCAATGTCCCTCTTTGGAGGAAGCCCTGGAATCTCGTCAGGAAACACATCCCTGAATTCCTGTAACACCTGATATTCCTCCAACCTTGGAGTTTCATCTCCTGATGCCTCCAAAAGCTGAGCTGCATACAACTGGCAACCCTTCCTATAGAACTTCTTTAACTACATAGCTGAAACCTGTCGGACTTAAATTACCTTTGGAATACCTTTCACAACTACTAAGTTCCCTTCTTCATTCATGCATTCGAAAGTCTTATTGTAACAATCAAGCTTCACCCCATGAGTTTCTAACCAATCCATTCCAATGAGAACATCATAGGAACCAAGCGGTAGAACATTCAGATATACACAAGTGGCCAATCCATTCATGACCAATGGACATTTCTCTATCACTTCACTGACTTTTCTCTTAGTTCCAATGGCTAGCTGAACTAACCAAGACTTCCTATGCTTTACTTTCTTAAAGGTAGAAATATCCACTACTCTAGGAGTAATGTAACTGTGCATGGAACCAGGGTCAATCAAAATAGAAACAAATTGCTCAACAATCTTACCTGCTACTTCAACCACAGCTGACTAGTGATTTGCCTGGCGGTCCTCCAGTGCTGCATAAATCCTAGGAACTGCCCTTGCTACTTGTCCAACTGTTTCTACTTCTTGAAAGTTATAAGCTGGCCTTGCACTCTCATTCTCGAGTGGACAATTTCTGCGCATGTGGGGTCCTCCACATTTCCAACATTGAAGCGGTCCTCTATTCTGTTGTGGATCTTTAGACTTTTCTCCTATTGTTCCAACTAGTTTACTTGCAGCTTGAGATGGCTGCTTCTGCTGATTCCTGAAGTTAGAAGGTTTGAAACCTTTCTTCCTTTGGTCAAAATTCTTGTTCTTCTTGTCCTTCCATGCCTTATGGTTATCCGGCTACCTTTGCTCTGCTCATAGCAATACTTATCCTTCCGTATTGCTTCTTCAAGAGTCCTAGGTTCATAGAACTCAATCCTATCTTTGTAAGACTGAGGTAATCCACTCAGAAAATGTTGGACCTTCACTTTTTCATCTCTGATGTATCGGACATACCTCAAAAACTCCAAAAACTTATTTGCATATTCTTCCATGGTCTGCTGTCCCAATCTCAACTCATGGAACTCCTTAATCTTGTCATCATAATACCTGTCAGATAGGTATTTCTGCTTAAAATACTTCTTGAACTGTTTCCACTTAAGTCTCCTTTCACTTATCCTCTTTACTTGCTTGAAGTGTTCCCACCAAATGGATTCCCTTCCATTCAGATTGAATATGGCAACTCTTTCCTTCATGTTTCCTGAATAGTCATGCACTTGAAAGTACTTATTTATGCCAAGAATCCAAGCTTCAGCTTCTTGTCCAGTCTTTACCTCACCGTCAAACATAGGAGGTTTAGCTTTCTTGAATTCATCTCGAGTGTGATCCCTATGGTGTCTCTTTCTTTTTCTTTTATGAGAAGAAGAACTGGAATCCCCGCTGGATTCTTCAGAATCAGATGTTCCACTAGAAGTTCTTCTCCTTCTCCTAGTACTACTCTTACTGCCTTCTGGTCTTGCTGTACCCAGTCCGGAGTCTATCTTTCTTTGCAAGTCTGTCAAACTCTGTAACATTGCAGCATTAAATTGATGTTGCTCTTCCTGGGCTTTAATCAAGCTTCTCATTGTAGCTGCAACATCTGACGGTGTCTCTTGGAATCTCCTTCCATTAGACTCAATGTCATCATTCCTATTGCGAACATTTTCTCCCATGGCATCTCGGGCATGCTCGTCAGAATCTCGAGCATCATACCCATCATGGGTTCTCATGACTGAACCACAACTTACTTGTCAAATTGCACTACCTGGAATACTTCCCTAGAAGGTCACTATGGCTCTACAAACGTGTTAGTACACAACTGTTAGATACAAACGTTAATACAAACCAACACTACTTACCTTCTCCTAGAATAATTATAAAATTACAATTTTCCCAAACACACAAAATTTCTTCAACAAAGAATGTCTATCTGAGGGGGACGACGAGGGTCAAGGGGGCAATCTGGTGTATAAGATCACTCCCACTTTCTCATTTTTAGCCCTGAAATTTCACTGAAAAATAGCTGAAAAATCCCTCTAAAAACCGTCGAAATCTGCTGAGAAATCCCACGGAAAAGCTCAGAATTTTCCTTTCCTTCTCATCGGTTGTCGGATGTCTTTCCACGTCAGAAGTCTTAGCACTTTCGCTTCTGCAACGGCGGATGCTCAATCACTTTCTCTTCTGATCGATGAACTGATTGACCAGCGTCGACAGTCTTTCCAATCGGAATCTTTATCGCTTTGGCTTCCACAACGGCGGACGCTCAATCAGTTTCTCTTCCGAAATGGCGGCTCTTGGAACCATTCTTCCTTCTGCAACAGGTCAGCTCTCAGAACCATTCTTCCTTTTGCAACATCAGAAGTCTTTTCACATCGGAAGCCAAATGACTTTGGCTTCCGCAATGGAGGACTGGAAACCGTCAACACTTCCGCAACAAGTCAGTTCACAAAACGATTTCTCTTCCGACTGGCGGTTGTTTACTTAGAAAATTTCCACTTGGGACGTCGGCGGTCTTTATAGTTCGGAAGGCTAGTTCCTTTGGCTTCGACAATGGCGGCATGCCAAATACAAACTTCTTCTGATCGACACGAACTTAGAATGATTTTCAACTTTTTGGCGTCGGTGGCCTTTCTGGTCGGAAGATTTAGTGATTTCGCTTCCGCAACGGTGGAAGTTTACTTCACCAACTCTTCCAATTGGTGAACTGACTTCGAGCCTTAACCTTTTTGACGTGTCAACGATCAGAGGACTTTCCCGTCAGAAGACTTAATGGTTTGGACTTCCGCAACAGCGGACGGGAAACCACTTTCTCTTCCGATGGACGTCAAAACACTTTAGAAAATTTCCGCGATTTCTTTCCCCGTCGGAAGACTAAGCGGTTTGAACTTCCGCAACGGCAGACGGGAAACCACTGACTCTTCCGCAATGGCGGACGGGAAACTTCACCAATTCTTCCGCAACGGTGGACGTCCACTTCGCCGGTTCTTCCGCAACGGCGGAATTCAATTCCACTAGTGGTCCGACCGCTCAACACTTAGACCGTTTTCTTTTGAATTTACCAGTCGTCCACTGATTCGGCTGGGAAGAATGAGATACAACCTCTATCAGTCACTCCTTCTTGGCCCATAGAGGCCCATTGTTGCCAACATTGCTCTGATACCATACTGTCACGTCCCCCTGCCTCCGACCAGCGTAGAGGACGCGACTACAAGCTTCAAACACTCGGGCTAAGAGCCCCATGAACATATGCATACACAAAATTTGCATAACAGAATGCTGAAAGAAAATGCGTTGCAGTATATCATGCACATATGCAATTTAATCAACACACACAGCGGAAACCATCAGCACTCATACATGCATGCAATCATTTAACATGTTCATCATTTTCATTAACAGGAAATAAGGTTGCAGAAGTGAAATGAACAAGATCACTTATCTTATGATAAACTCGATCCGCAACCAGCTACGCTGCTGCAACGTTCCACCCAACCATAGGCCAGCGTGCTCCTTAATCTCTCAGCAGCGCTGCCACCCTCGAGTTGGGCATGATTCTCCAAGGAATAAGGGAACTAGCAGGCTTACACATAGCCAAGGATATACAAATTACACATCCAAGCCAACAAATTTGGGTTTATCAGGCCATCAAGGAGTTGGGAAAGGCTCAATGCTAAGCTGGTGAGCTCATTACAGAGCCAAGGACACCTACACCAGAACTAGCCTGACCTCTAAGACACCCATCCACACCCAACACAATGAGTCAGTCCCTTCTCTGCTACACAGTCCCTCAGGCCTTGCATTTCCTTCCAGTGCTATTCAAGGGTGATGGAGAAGAAGGCCATCCCTCTAGCTCTGTCTGTGTGGTTCTAGCCACCAGGTTTATCAAGAAAACCAAGCCAACATCCCTGCTCCTTACACAGTTCGAAGACCAACCATTGCACGTATGCAATCAATTAGCTATCACAGCCTAAACAAGGAAAAGACTCCCCAGTGAATTACACAGTCCCAAACACAATTACAACAGGGGGAAAACACCACAGCTCCAAAACGCATCAGCATACATATTACCAATGACGTGGGGAACAAAGACCCATTTTGCACAACCAATGCTGCTGGGAAAACGTACGCAGACCACAATGCAGACGAATTTACAATCTCATGACCGGTGCATGAACAACCACAATGCAGAACCCACGAATTAGCCCGTGAGTAAGGGATACGGCCACCCTATTCACAAATCCGCAGAATAAAATACTGCGTGGGTAAATCCAGCAAAATCCTGTGCGTGAAGACGAAAACGGGAGGGAATCCCTCTGCGTGAGAATGCACAACAATGGAGAGGGCGTGAATTGCCAGTGCTTGAGCATTTAGCAACTCGTGGAGAGGAAGAAGTGTCTGCGTGAGGGGGTGACCAGCAAAATCATGGATAGAGTGTGCGTGTGGGTGAGGACTGACAGTCCTGCCACCCCACTCCCAAAGATCATAACTACCTCAACCACCAGCAGCAATTCTTCAATGAAAGTGGTTGGGTAAAGTAAGGAAAGAAGACACATAGGTATTTTCCCTCATTGGCCCAAGGTTTGACAAATTCCCCACCCTTATCCTTGTGAAAATCATGCCCCTTTCTCATTTTAGTTGCTGTGATCGTAGCTGGTCGGGTCCATTTAATTAATTATAGATGCATATTTACATGATGATAAACATAATATATGCCGCATGCCCTGATATACCATCGGTAATAAATTTAAATCCCAAAACATAGCATGACCGATCAATGGTGGGGCCTTGGCCTTTAGCTCCACACCATGATCACTTACAATATATATATCATATGCATCTGATGCAATGGGGTCAAAACCAGGGCATTACAAATAAGAATAGAAATAGTATCATGTAAAACAAACTAACAACTAAAGAACAACAATATTGAACTATAACAATGTTGGTTTAGATCTAGTTTGGATCTTCCTTATACTTATATACTTTTAGGGTAACATATTTTCATTGAAAGGACAAGTCACCAAAGGATCAGATGGCATACCTTGTGAGAGAGATAAAAGATAGATTGTAGTAGGTTAAAGGTTAGGCTGCAATGAATGGTAGGCCTTTAGGATAGTCCTAAATCAAGCAAGATAGATTCTCCTTCAAATGAACAAAGGCATCTGACATCCTTAATCCATACACGTAGAGACACTCTTTAATGGACTCAACTTGTTGCAATAGGCAAGACAAAGATAAGGTAGACTTAGCAGTTTAAATAAGGTTGCAATCCCCTTCCATACAGTCCACAGAAGGTCATGAAAAATAGTCCAACAAGATCACAATTTATTTTAGCGGTCCATAAGGAGATCACACCCATCCTTAGAAACCCAAAAATGAGTCACTCCCATCCTTTATAACGTCATTAGGTTCATGACTAAATTCAGTGAACAACAACAAGGTGACAGCCTACTCCATTGAGCATCAACAGAGTCACGGACTGCTCTAATGAGCAGCGGCAAGGTCAAGGGTCAAAATTGGGAAGCCAAAAAGGTCATGACTAGCAGTAAGAAGGTATTGTTCAACCCTTAGTTTCCATAAGGAGGTTATGACCTGCTCAAAAGAAGCAACAAGAAGATTGACAAAAATCAAGAGGTCACGGGACAATGACAACCCAACTAAGTGTCACCAATATAGTCATGGCCCAACCCTAAGGGAATCAAAGAGTTAAAAACCTAGCAAGATAAGAGCTACACACTCACAACTTAGAAGGAGAAGGGTTACAAAGTCGGGGCCCAACCCTAAGGGCATCAAACAGCTCATAGCCCAGTAAGATAAGAGTTACACAGTCACATCCCAACAGGATAAACTACTTCAACAAGGGGGTCTCATAAGTTTATTTGGCATTTGGTGATCCAAAACGGAACTGAATTAATCCCTCTTCCAAACTTTGTAATGAAAAAAATCCTTGGAAAAGTTTGAAGTCAACAATCAACTTAAAGGCTAAAGGCCAACAAGAAGGTGAAATGAATCACTATGGTTGGCATATGGTTATCATTTCAAGGTAACATTATCATAAACAATGATTGCTTGATGCAAAGACAACCAAAGGGATATGGACAAAAATAATGCTGGGGAAGAAGATGGGCAGTAGCTCAGGAATGAGGACTAGGAGTGAAGCAATCTACTCAAATATTAAAGGACGAAGAGGATTCCTAACATGTCCACACGGAACAAAGATCATCTCTGAACCAAAGAAATCTGTAAATTGCTTCCATTGAGTAAGAATACATGAAATTTTGATGAAAGTGTATACCTCATCATTTTTAACAATTCCTAAGCATAATTAGAACCTGCCATTGCTGGTTTTCCACTTGGGTTTCCAGAATAATCTGGTGTCGAATGTGTTTAAATGCTTTGTGACTGAGATCAATCTGGTTGATCACTGATTTAATTAATGGATCAACTACAACACTTTTTCTTTACTGGCTGGCATCTACAGCCCAATTTTTATTTTTTCTATTTGCTTGGTTAATGTATTAGCTGGTGCACTATGCGATAACATGCTATGTAGCCAAACATCTTCAATCCTTGGTGCGGTATGCTTTACATACAGCAAAGACCCATTATATATATATATATATATATATATATATATATAATTCACAGACTAATACTAACGAATGGTTGGTTTACTTGGTGCTCTGTTTAAATTCTGTGTGCTTAACTAGTTATCCACAACCATCATATGACACAGGGGAATAATTATTAATTAAGTGCTAACTTTGCACATTCATTATACAGCTGCTAACGGAAGTGACTCCTTAAAGAAATTCGTCTCAAGCTTTGCATGGAATTATTTACCTACAGCCAGCGTTATATACATAACTACTTAAGTGATCAAGTCTTTGCAATTAGCTCCAGCCATATATAATGCTTGTGTAATGTTTAACTGTCAGCCTATTTCTGAATTGCAGAATGCCATCCATCTTATTAGTTGTTGGTTTTCTGAATGGGCAGAGTTATAACTATTATAATGCAATAAATAGAGTTGGAACTCAATTGAGAAACAATCTTGGGCTACTGGTTTTGAATTGGTGTAAACAGTTTTGTTTATTTGAGAAGCATTGGAAGGATATAAAACCATTCCTTGGTTGAGCATCCATCCAGTGGAAGGCATTGTGAATCCATCTAGCCAAGCTTGAAACCAATTAGAGTGGAGCCATTCATTCATCCCTTTTGGTGAATAGGAAGTAGAGAACAGGAAGATTTGAACCCAGCATTTACAGGATAATGGCAAAGAGTAAAAATTTATTTTGGCCTCAATGTTGATGACACTGACAGGCCATAGGCCTATTGTTTGTTTTGGTTCATCTTGCTAGGATGTGACTTTAAATTACTCTCATCGTCATACTATTATCTCTATTCCAAGATTCTAAGACTAATCGACTATGCCAAATAAAGAGAAAAGTAAAAGTGAAAAATACAAAACCTTCAAATGAAACCCTAGTTTTACGCAAAAAAACTATAATCCAATTTGATGGAAATCAACCATGAAATTGAACATAAAAAACCCCAAAGTAAGCTAACAAAGAGTGAATGCACTTAGAACAAGGAAATAAATGATATCACTAGATGTCAAAATAGGTGTTAATAGCCTCCAACAAGTAAAAAGGTTATCCACATGCAAAAGTTTATTAAGAATTATGAGTATCTATCCATCGACTATGAGAATAGATCTCCAAGTGTCTAGGTCAAGATTTGCATCATGCACCCAAAGGGAAATAAGTAGACTTGTCCTTTTTTTTTTCTTACGTTGTATGTATATATGGTAACACCATTGGATAAAAAACTGCATAAGTTTAGGTGCGTCTAGTAGACCTACCATTGCCTCTAATTATTGTGACACAGGCTTCAATATGCATAGCTTCGAAATATGGATTAGAAGGGAGAAAAATAAACAACTCAAGTTATTGATAACTTTTGGGATCATGGTTATTTGTTGATAGTATTCTCTTACCCTACCATTACGTTACAAAAGAATCCATCTATGAATTTACTCTGAAACATATGTATGATTTAGTGGGATAAAGTAGGCAATGCACCCTATATAACATTATTATTGGATGAAATTGTGCTCAAGTCCAGGTATGTACACAAGTGACGAGACTATAAGTAAGGAAAATCAGATAGTCAGGTTATTGATATTTTTTAGATTATGGTCATTTATTGGTGGTATTCTCTTACCCTACTATCATGTTGCAAAGGAAGCCATCGATTGAGCCTGTCTAGATTTAGTACTAAGACCATTCTTACATATTGGATGAAATCTTCCACCATTCACAATGTTCGATTATAACTGCAAAAGAACTAAGGTTTTCATAAGCTGATACATGAAAGTTTGGAGGTAGGGAGAGTATACCTCTATTCTCTTCATTTAAGCTTCTACTTTTATTTTTTTATTACTTTCTCAGGCTTACAAGAGAATCACATGGCCATGTATTTAGCCTACTTTGCCTCCTCCCATGTTGCAACCCGAGCATCTAGGACATTCAATTTAGCATGTTCCGTATCATTAGTCTTGAGTGATTTAGAAGCATCTTTCTCTTAAACTTCTTTACTAGCCCATCCCATGATATTTGACTTTCCCAAATTGTGCACCTAGAACCATAATTTCCCTTCTAGTGCTCTCATGCACTTGCTTCTTTGATAATTCATGATGGTTTTTCAAGCCCTGTTGAGAATTTTTTACTACCTCCACTAGTGCTACACATATTCCTAGAATAGATGGTCGTGAATTAACAGGGATCCTAGTTGAAGGTGTTGTAGCTCTGAGAGGGGTTCCTGTTCTTGAAGGATCTTGGCTTGCAATAGGGGTCATTTCTATCCCCATATCCCTCGTGGAATCTGATCTCACATTTGAAGTTGGTGGGGTGTAGGATAGGTGTTCAATGGCTAGGTCTGCGACGAGCTTATCCCCCTTTTTTTCTCTTTTTATTCTTTATATGATTCACATTTAACCCTATTTCAAATTCTACATTTCCCCATTTCTCCCAAACATTACTACCATGATATCTCACTCTAAGACAATTTTTAGGACAATAGTGTTGGAGATATCAATCCACACCTTCATATGCAACTAGCATGGATTCCCATCACAAAAAGAGAAATAACCTCAGTGGTAAAGCAGTTTATCAACCGATGGTGGATCATAGCTTTGATTCCTAGCATGTCCAATTTTCAACAAGGTAACACAGGCAAGTGGTTGCTGATGGAAAGGATACCTGAGCTAGGGTATTATTTGAAGGTGAATTGTTAAGATAGAAATCCACACCTTGTAAACAAACCATTATGGATTCCTAGTATTTAAATGGGTGAAGCTTAATGGTACAACAACCCATTGGCCAAAGGTAGCTCTTGTGTTCAATTCCTATTCTATCTTGTTTTCAACAAGTGATATTTATTGTAGTCAAAGACACATCCAATTAGGATATGTGGAATTTGAGAGATAAAATGACACTATCAAGGGACACACTAAATGTATTTAGTTCAATTATTTTAGATGCATTTAATATCTCTCAGTCACCAAGTGTGAAGACCCTTTTCATTTAGGGCTTAACACAACCACAACTCAGCTTAAGATGGGATGCAAACAAGTCACTTCCAAAGAGGTAAGGTCAAATCATCCCTAACCTACTTATAAGAGGTTACCACAATTCATATTAAGGTTGAGGGAGAACATCATAGTCCATATCCTAGCTAGGAGAGATCACGACAGTCACAACCCACTAGGATATCATAGCCCGCTAGGATATACAGTTACAAGCCACTAGGATAGTTATTACATGGTCACATATCACTAGGATAGGTCTTACACAATCACATACCACTAGGATACACATTCACATCCCACTAGGATAGTTCTTACACAGTCACAAGCCATTAGGATAGGTCTTACATAGTCACAACCCACAAGGATACATGGTCACAACCCACTAGGATAGTTCTTACATGGTCACAACTAAGGTTTAGCAGCCTCAAAGGGATGAAGTCCAAGCTAATAGTCCAAGAGCATTCCATGACTACATTGCATACATTTCATACAAAGTGCGTGTATCAAAATATTTAAGGCTCAATTTTCTCAATTTTTTGAAAAAAAAAGACTTAAATAAACTAGCGAGGTATATACCAAACAAATCTTATATAATGGTTTCTTTTTATGCTAATGAAAAATCATCATTTGTATTAAAAAACAAACATCTATGTGGCAAAAAAACCTTCAATTACAAGGTAGTCTTTGAGTTGCACATGTCGCATAGTTGTATTGTTTGGTCATATGAACATGTATGCCTATCCATTTGAAAAATTGTAAAGAAAATAAACTAAATCAAATAATGACTCCAGCTAGATGCATATGACCATAAATCCCAATCACACCATAAATCAACACTCTATAGACTTGCTGCACCACAACGAACATAGTCTTTATTCCCTTCTATATTTAGTAACTCTTCATGTATAAACACAAAAAAGGAATCAATTGACCTGTGAATACTAGTGGGCAATATGCTCTACAGTCTTGAAAATTTAGAAATCATTTCAAAAGAAAATCAACAAAACATAATTACTCCAATACCTAGATTATGACATCTCACCACTTGACCATGCTATTATCACCTGCTGAAAGCAATGAAGTTTGTCCTATGAAGAATACCTCACCAACCCAATAAATGGAGACATCCATTACAAAACTAGTGGTTAAAGGAGAATTTGATCCTTTGATAGTTCCTTCCATCTTAGCTACAATATGCTATTGAATCATATGCATTACAAGGACGATGGCATAGAGACTATTGAAATAATATTTCTACAAGTTCCAGTTTGATCGTGAGCTTCCCATTCTTCATAAATGTGTGAAGGATCTAGGGGAACAAAATGGATCAAACATGACAAAATTCAACATAGGAAAATAATCCTAATGTAGGACTATGTGGATTAGATTAGAGTCCATAATCCAACAAACCATGGCAATTTAACAACACAAAATGAATAACCATTTGATGAATGCATGGTTAGGTTCCTGAAGAGGAATCTAATCCTCGGGATTTATGAAAAGATTTTAGATCTATGACTGTCATGGACAAGATTATGGATACTAAATATAAGTTTTCTCTCATACACCTAAAGTTCTTTTGTGCAGAATCCGAAAACGCCTAAATCTAGCAACATACTTAGTATTGAGCTGACAAAAAGAGATTCCTTTGACATTTTTTACTCATGCCAATATTTTTAATTTTTGAGCTCATATTTAAATAAATGGATGCATATGCAACTAAATTCTTGTGACAATAATTGTTTATTGTATTGATTTTCCGAGTCTTAATCCTAAAATTCAAGTTTTCCATCCCAAGGCCAGTATTTAGTCCATCACTTCTCTAAGTCATGTCTAGTTCTCAATGTCAATTTGTAATGACAAAAAAATAGTATGAATGAATTTAGGTTCCCATGTTCAAATTTTATGGGTCAACTCACTTGAGATCCATCGGTATGTATCATATCAAAATATAGAAAAATGAAGACAAGTCACTTGGTAGAAAAGATATTGAGGAAGAAAAATGTTACACTTTTTAGTTGCACAGATTTGTTGGAGGATTTTGAGGCTCTCATGCATCCCACAAGAGGTGTTATCCCAATGTGATACCATCGTTATCCCATAACCTAAAATGTAATGGAATTTTTTTAAGGTTATTCAAAGTAAATTTTTTGGGGAATCCAACATTCCACCTCAAAACATAGGAGCAAAGAAATCATGGAGTGTAGTTTCTAAGTTAAGTTGGTTCAAGAAGTAGAGTTTAAATGAAAGTTTTTGTTAGTTTGTGAGAGTGGGTATTATTGGGATTGAACCTAACACCCTAGAATGTACACAGTTCTACAATGAAAAATATTTCACGTCAATGCATCAAATCAATATCTAGAACAATGTTGCAAATATCTCCAATTTCTCCCAATATTTCTAAAACTTTATTGAGCTTTAAAGTTTTCTATTGTTCCTGATGTTTTTGGTATTTTCTATGTTTTTCAGTTCCAAAATTATGCTTGCTGATATTTTCTGAGTTTTTCAGGTCCAAGTTTATGCCTACTAATATTTTCCCCGACATTTTCCCTAATATTTCCAATATGTGTATATTTGGGCCATCAGTGATATATCCCAAGATGAAAATTGCAACATTGATCTAGAAAAATATTTGTAGCTAGGGATGCAATTTGGTAAGGGTGGTTGAAAATTGAAAAATGGGTTTGAATCCATTTCAGAAAGCATTTATCTTTCAATAGAAACTAGAGAAAAAAATCCAAATATGTGGAGAGGTGCACAATGTGAAATACTAAAGTCTTATGACCTTCTTTCTCACCAAGAATGTGTTTCGAGTGCCTCTGTGCACTTCATAAACACTTGTCAGGTTGTTTCAACAGATATATTTTTCAAAGCAGAATTTTCTTGTTTTGGAACAACTCCAAACTTTTTGGTTTAATGATGAACCTAACAATGTAGAAATGTCAAGGATGTCAAAAGACCCCTGCTTGACTTGTAGAATGTCTACATAGTCTATATTCTTGCCTCTAGTGATTATTTTTCGCCTCTATGTATGGTAATCATCATCATCAACTAAATGTATATGTGTGCACATGCATAAATACCCAATACACAGCTCAATCAAACAAAAGAAAACATATTTATACCTTGATTTCTGGATCTTCACACTGTCTTCTTATGCTTTACCTTTCAAAACATCATTCAACATACTTCATTTTTCGTCCTGTTGCAATAGTTTCATGTTAGGACTCATCAAATATATTTATGTTTGTTTATGAAAATAACAAAAACAATCTAAATAAATACAATTCTATTACAATGTAAATTACAATACTATTCAACTATTCAAGTAAATTAATTGTTAAGAATATATCACCTGATAAAACATGGATAACCAAAAATACTATGTATATAAGGCCATCGATCTAATCAAAACTCCATTTCTTGCCTTTTAACTATGGAAATTTCTCTCAACGCTATCTGTAACAAGTTCCAATGGAGTCAAATAACAATAGTGAAAATTACACAGTAAAAATATAGAAATAGATGTTTTTTAGTGTATTCTTCCTTACCATTCATTGAGCTCCTCTCTGTTTCAAGAATAATTTAATATTCTCTACTAAATAGGACCAACCACATGAAGGTGGAAGCTCTTATGGCCCCTCCCCCCACCCCCCCCACATCACTCTCAACTCCCCAAACCCCATGCGTATACTTGTAAATAACAATTTATTTCACTATTTCACAAAGCAAATAACAATACATCTACAATGCAAATTATTTCACTTAATAGTTGAAAAATGCTTTCATCAAATAATTCTTTAAAACATTCATTAAACCATTCAATCATTCAAGAGATGAAAAAACCATTCATTAACTCATTCATTAAAACATTAATTTAGTCAATGGCCAAAAAAATAAAATCAGTAAACAATTCAGTAAAGCATCCATTCATAAAACATTGATTTTGTGCTATGCTTTCAAAAATATATTTCAAATTTACAAAAAGTTTTAGAGTGATGGATTTATAAAAGGCCTATGTGGATATTCCATGGCCTTGGAGTCCTGTGTTTCCAAAATTTTCCATTCACCCCATTGCAATGTCAAACCCTTATTTGAGAGCCTGTCTGCCTCCTTATTTCGCTCCCTGTAAACATGAGTGAAAGAGATTGATTCAAAGAATGAGAGAGAATGGGTTGTCTCTTCAAATAATGCATCTAGAGAAGCAGTTCTACATTTCTGTATCTTATTCATCCAATTTATAACCACCATTGAGTCACCATATACTTGTAACTATCTGCAATTTATACCTCCATCATCCTTTTTAGGGCAAGCTTTTTCCGGGTGCTTGCCAGACCCCTGCAGTTTAGGGAGACAAATTTCATTTCGGCACCCTATCTGGGATTTACACTGCTCTAAGCACCCCAAAAATGGTTGTTTGTCTGCCACTTTCCTGATCCCTGAGCACCATGCTCTAGGCCGTAGAAAGGTGAGATGGTCTTCCTCTCCCTTTCCCTTTGGATGTGATCCTAGCATTTACCCCTAGTCCTTTTGTAGGGATTTTTGGTTTTCAAGGGATTGGAACGTCCCTTGAACGAAAGTGGAAATGGATAGAGGAGGACTGAGTGGGCGAGTCATTTTTTATGGTGGAAGGGGAGGCTACTTGGTTTGAATTGGAGGTACTTTTGAATGCAGGGGAGGAGGAAGACTAGTTCTGATGTTCAAAGAGACTAGGATCATGGCTACCTTTTTTATTTTCGTCTGCTGAAATGAGAGGTCTGCTTCAATGAAAGTATCCAGCTCATTCCTGATTTCACTAAGCCATGTCGGGTTCCATAATTCCAATGGTAGTCCTGGCAGGCGAACCCATACTGGTATTGTATCCAGTTGCTCTATTTTTGCATCGAACAAGGGGGTCCACTGCTTTAGCTGAAACGGGGTTTTCCCATATGTTCAGACTCTGCTGCATATGAGGTTGGAATCCTCTCTGCATATGAACCGGAAGTTGAACCATCCCTTTTAAATTGAATTAATAACCGGTCCTTCACCTTGAAGCTCTGTCCAATTTTTCCTGGCCCATTCCTTCATTTTCGCGAGGGTGGGATTTCTTCCTCTAATTTTCCTGAGTAGGGTTAATCCGTCCATCTCCAATGCTTCTTCCATGGTGCACTGGACTCCACAAAATACCTTAAAATCTCTTCTAGAGGGATTTAAACACTGATTATTTCATTTCCTGGAGTTGATTTGGGTGCCTTCATCTTCCGGGGTGGAGTTCCCATTCAAGATTTCATCCAATTGTTTGGCGGCTTCTCTTGTGTGTGCTCCCTATGACACTGAAGGATCGATTTCCCTATTTGGGGTTCCTTGTGGTTCCTCCTAGGGAATTTTGATGAAAGCAATTGCTGCGGCTCTGCTCGAAGGTTGGAATAATGAGTACAAGCCTCCTCCTAAGGTCGGGTTCAATGGTCGTGCTGCAAACACACCTAGCATCTCTTCATCTAGTGGAGAAACCGGACCCTGCTCTCGCTTCCAGCTGTCAAATTTTCCAGCGTGTTCTGCACTGTGTCCGGGGATGGTATACCGGTAATTTCCAGTGTGGAGAAGATGTTGAGATCTTGCTGCCACGGGTCAACAGAATTTTCTGCCATGTCTACCAGACCTACTCCCAAATTCACAAAAACCTCCAAATTGAACTGACTGTCCAAAATGAAAACGAGTCATTTCTTATTATATAGTATTATATATTATATATTTTTATTTTATAAACAGTCTGTCGGATCTCTGACACGTTAGTGTCGAATATCCACCAGTTTTGCTTTTGCATACTCAACAAACCTTCCTGGAAGTGTCGGTTCCCTATCGGATAACCGCCAGTGTTGCTTTCACAAATGTCGAAGATCCGACCCTAGTAGTGTCAGTTCCCCGACACTACCAGTGTCAGAAATCTGACTCACGAGTGTCGGATATTCGACGGATCTATAAATATTCGGTTATCAGCATTCTAATGATTGATTGTTGTCCGACACATCTGTGTGAAATGTCGGATGACGTCGGATTCTAACGTCGGAATTCGGGTTGAAATCCTGTTGTGAATGATGACTTTGATGGTGTTCATGACTTACCTCTTCTTGAGAAGGAATACAAACCCCTTTATGAGGGATCCAACACAAATATTCTCTATGCTATATTGTTGATAATGAACTTGAAGGTTATGAATGGTATTTCAAACACTTCAGTCACACAGATGTGAAGGTATGTAATATATTCCATCACCTATATATGATCGCACTAAAGGTTATCATTGTTCGTCTAATAAAATTATTGTTATCTCATAAGTCAAATTAATATGGATGAAATATGTTTCATTAATATTGTTTATATATTATATTAACTAGATTTCTATTTTT
>LPNX010213807.1:418782-438844 GCA_001517045.1 Pseudotsuga menziesii
GTTGTAATTATAAGTTCCACTTTAACTGTATTTAGTTTTATGAACTAGTTAATATATTATGCACGCATGTTTTCTTAAATAATCCATTCATTTTATATATATTTATAATTAACATACATAATCCATCTCTTTATGTAGGTCTTCAAACAAAGGGAAAATTTGCATGTCCGGTTTGTGGTCCTAATATCAAATATCGTCATTCCAAAAGTTTAGGAAAGGTGTTTGATGAGTATAGGCCCTTGTTGGAGGAGCTAGTTGGTGAGCTGACTAGACTAGTTAACCGACTAATCGTAGATTAGGTCAGCCTCCTCAGGTCATGTCAGTTGGATTAACTGGCAATAGTTATTCCTAACTATTTGTAAATCATATATATTAGGTTGTTGAGACAGATAAGAAGTTGGTTCTATTCTGTGTATGTATGGACCCTCATGTGATTAACTAATATAATTTGGTATTCTATCACTTGTTCTTGTCTCTTGTATCTGTATGAATATATGAATCTATATGTGTAATATTGGTAGCCTTATGTGATTACAACATTGGTTCCATTGCCGGTAGTACATATACGGATGATATGACCATACGTAGATGATATCAAAGCAAGAGATTAAGAATTGGTGGGAGCATAAGATTGGAAATTACTTACAGAATTACACGAGAAGAAATAGATTGACCATTGCTCAAGCGAAGGACAAATTCTTCACCGAAACACATGAGAAATTTGTAGAATCGGTGCCTCAGTGGTTGAAAAAACTATTAGATGAAGCTAGAAGCAACTAAATATCAAGAATTTCTTCAGAAACTAATCCGAGGAGGATGAACAAACCTATCGGAGTGGTTTGAGAAAATCATAGACAAATTATGTCAAGACAAAGCACTAGAGGAGAGAGTTTTAGTTGAAAGTATTGAGAAAAAAATCTATACCGACTTCAATGAGCAATTTATTTGTTCACTACCGACCCCGTTATTCAAATTCCTAATCAACAGAGGAGTAGGTCATATAGTCGAACCTCTTCCTTCACTCATCGAACCGCCAGCAAACACTAACTTGGTGGAAAATCAAAAAGCGTTGGGAAAATGTGTTTCTAAAAGGGAGTGGGACTACTTCCTGAACAAATAGACAGAACTATCTGAGCTTACTAAAGCATCGGGTAGGCTATGGGGGGGTAGCTGGCCATGTTTCGGGGCATAGTAAAAGGATTTTAGTCAAACTGAGAAAATACCACCAGCAGCGATGAAAAGTTGACCTAAGAAGGAAATTGAGAGGACACTGACTCACAAAGGTATGTCAGACCTAAAAAAGATAGAAAGGGAGAAGAGGCAGAAAATAATGGAAGAGATACAAGAGCAAGCTATAGTGCTCCAAAGAAGAATGGTTTCCAAGGTGACAGAGCATGAGGAAAATCCACCGCAGTCGGGTCATGACCGACAAGAGGAAGGAGTAGATGAAGTGGTGTCACCAATGGAGGAAGACTTGTGGATAGAGCATCAAGAAGCTCTCTAACTAGAAATACCTCAGGAGGTAAGACCTTTGTCTCCAATAAATCTAAGTACCCGAATGTAGGCCATTGTCGAGGAATACCTGAGACTAAGAGCTGGTGAGTTCGGTATATGGAGCTGACTAGATGATGAAGTAAATGATGACAATAATTTAGTGATCCATAACACTTCAGGCATACCCATCCAACCGAAGTATCCATTTACTCTACCCCGGACATGAAGGAGCACCCCCCCTACCAAACACAACTTCACAAAACACAAACTAGTCATACTCAAGAGCACAACAGTGCAATTGGACATCGACAGAAGAAGTCGAAACTGACCGACAAGTTATCGAAACAAAACCAAAAACCAAAATATCTGACAGAAACAAAAGTTTCGTCAAGACTAGCTGTGGACAGAAAGATACATAGAATATCCCACGACTACCACCACCACCCCCGCCACCTCCACCTCCCAAAGGAGAAGCTGACGCCAACATGGGGCACGGTTCAGGACACATCCCCCTTTATGAGGGCGATGAAGACCCCAGACGACATTGTTTTGTCTGCGAGTCGACATGGAAGGCCAATCAAGTTACAAACGAAGATAGACAAATGGCGCAGTTCACAGGTGCCCTAAGAAAGAGGGCATTAAATTGGTATATGACCTATACTGAAAGGACACCTAATGCATCTAAAGCTGAAATCAAGCATCAATTTCTATCCTTCTTCAAAACACCAAATGTGAAGCATCTGGAAGTGAAAAAACGTAAGTCTACAGTTCAGAAACCAGTTGAAACCGTCCGGGACTATGACAAAAGATGGAAATACCTCTTGAGCCAAATAGACTATGTTATTGATGGACAATTATTAATTCAATGGTTTCTTTCAGGGCTCTCCCAAAAGATCCGATGACATATAAGTCTGGAGACAATTAAAACGTATGAAGAAGCACTAACAAAAGCTCTACAGGTCTAGATGGATGAGGAATACCCGGCATACCCTGCTGTCGATGCACGAATTGAAGAACAACTAGAAATCATGCAGAAAGAATTAAGAGAGTTGAACCTCAAAGGTTAGGAGATTTGGTACATGAAATTCTCTACAGCCAATCATACCAAAGATAATTATTGATATGACGTAAGCCGACAAGACGTTCATTTTGTTCAAAAAAAAACTGCGATATCTGTCAGGAGCATGGATACCATACGACAAAGGATTGCACATATAACATGAAGAATGGAAAATATTCTTGGTGTGCGATCTTTGAAGTTAAGAGTCATGCAACAGGAAACTTCCACTTAAACCTCAAAAATCGACAAAACTATGAGGCAATCTACCAAACAAACATAGTGGCTCAGAACAATGACAATGTCCCAATGAACAATGACCAGAATGAACCAAGAAACTGACAATATGAAGGCCATATATGAGAACACCTGTTCGACAACCGTCGTGGATGATTTGTGGGTCCAGGGCGATTCTCTGGAAATCATGACAATCAACCATGACGACCAATTCAATGTTTTACATTCTATAAAGAAGGACATCGGTATGTGGACTGTCCATATAAAGATAGAACTGACTTAAAATTTTGTACTAGCTATGGTGTGGGAAACCACTCATTGGAAGATTGTCCCACTATAATTGAGAAAATTAATAAAAACAAAAATATTAATGCTGTTTCTTGTGTTCAAAAGAGTGATATAGTTCGCACAAAGAATCTACACATGGTAACTAGACAAAGAATGAAAACTGGAAGTGACAATCCAAGAATAAGAAAAGTTAAAAATAAAAACGAATATCCTAACCCTACAAAGAAAAACCGACTATATAATGATGCATCAAACATGTTTCGAGAAATTGCAAGACAAGAGGATGTAGACGACAATCGACATAACACACTTCATGACCTATTGAACTTAATACATAAAGATAAGTCGGTATCATAATTCATTGATCTATTATACAATATCAAGAACAAAAATGATACAAATAAAAAAACTAAGAGTATATATTCTAAATCAAAAAGATAAGAATGATGCGGATCCACTTGTCGATCTTGAAATCGAAGGATATCACATTCGACAAGGCATTCTCTAGATTGGATCCCAAGTAAACATCATGACACGGGATACGTGGGAACAATTGGGTAGACCTCGACTAAATGAATCTGGCATATATTTAAAGTTATCCAACCAAGGACTGATCAAACCCATTGGGGTTAGGAGAAATGTCGACACAAAGATCAAATGAATTTTGACAAAAGTCGACTTAGAAATCATCTACCCTAAGGAAGGATCCAGTTTCTTCCCAACTTTGGTGGGACGTCCATGGGGGAAAAAATGAAGGCATCTATTTCATTGGACAAGGAAAGAATGAAATTAAAAGGGAACGGGCATAAATTTATTGTCCCCATTTTCCCATCATAAGGAGAACCCTGGACCAAGCCTATATACGAGGAAGTCGATGTTTGAAAACTCTATCAGATTCAAAATAATGAAGATTATACTGAACCTAACAGTTATGGTGAGCTTCATCTAGGAAACCAAGACTCAGTAGGATATAATTCGGATGCCAAATTATATGATTGGGAAATCGAAAACTACGAAACACAAGCAAGGGTTTGTTGGACTATTCAGGCTATCCAGAAGAGACCAACTTGTCAATGCTTCCTTGTTTCGACTATTCCTAAAATATAAGAGAATACCCCTCTTTGACACCAATAAACATAGATAATAAACAAAAATTTCAGTATAAAGACAGAGAATCACCAGTTCTCCATGTATAACAAGTCTCTAAAAACCTAGGTGAACATGGCCAACTTCAAAGCCTAGTAGAAATGTTTATAGGACAAGTTCCTCGATGGTGGGACACCCATCAGTCGAGACTACAAACGTTGACAACAGCTTCGAATTCCTTCATAGAAAGGTTTGGAGGTATGAAGTTAACTAACAGGCACAAATACTTGTCTTCACACAAGGACAAGATCCACAAAACCACATAAGAACATGTGAAAAAGAATGGAGAATACTTGGTTACAAAGATGAATGTATATGGCCACACCTATTTCCCTTGACATTGGACGATCTACCAAACAAATGGTATAAAATGGAAGAAGCACAAGGTGAAAAATTCCTATGGAATGAACTTAGAGAAAATTTTATCAAGAACTTTAACTTTATACCAGAAAATAAAAAAATAGTTGAGGCTACGAAACAAATTAAAACATTCGTACAACTGACTACTAACAAATCAACACAGAATAGCCAACCAAATGAAACGTGTCATAACATTCAATCAAACAAAATACCACAGTCGACGAGACTCCAATTAGAAAATGAACATACATATGGGAAAAGCTTTCATGGAAATATGATCACCCGGAGACTGTCAAACCAGTCAGAACAATACTCAAAATCGAATCGACCGATAAAGACGATACCGATTGGATGATGGCAACAAACTTTCCAGCGACATTTTCACATTTCAAAGAAGGTAGTCGATAGATTAACGAAAGAAAGGTGCCAGAATGGATGGACACAAAAGTCAAAACCATAGAAATCAACATCTCTAATGACAACAGACCAAAAATGGAAAAAATTGGTGATTATTGGAGCAAAGAGCAAACAACAAAAATCATCAACTCGTTGAAAGAATTTCAGGATGTCTTTTTTCGGGACTACAAATACCTAAAAGGGTTAGTAAAAGAAATGGGCGAGATGAATATTGAAATTAAACCTGAAGCTAGACCTATCAAGAAAAGACCCTAGAAGTTGGCTCACAAATACAAAGAAATAGTCAAAAAGGAAATCGACAATATGCTTACAGCTGAAATTATTTACCCCATCGACCAGTCGGAATGGGAAATCCCAATGGTCGTCCAACCGAAAAAGAACGACCCAACAAAGTTAAGAATCTATGTCGACTTCCGGGAATTAAATAAAGTCACTCTAACAGATCCATTTCTGACCCCTTATGTCGATGAGATCCTAAATGAAGTTGCAGGGCACAAATGTTACTCATTCATACCTGCACGAATGTTACTCATTCATAGATGGGTTTTCAAGGTACAAGCAAGTAGCAATAGCCAAAGAAGACTAGAAAAAGACTACATTCGTCTATGAATTTGGATCATTTGTTTATAGAGTGATGTCATTCGGTCTCAAGAATGCACTAGCAGTGTTTTCAAAAATAGTTGTCAAAACATTTCAAGAATACATTTATAAAATGATGGCAATATATTGGACAATCTATTCCATGCTGAAAGACCATTGTAAATGGTTAAAAATCATGTTGGAACGATGCCAACAAATTCAACTATATCTCAATATAAGAATATGTCACTCCTATAGGAATTTTACTAGGGCACATTGTCTGCAAGGAAAGCATCAAAGTAGATTTTGCAAAAATAAAAATAATCCTTGACTTAAAACCACTAGTGAATCCAAAACAGGTCATACAACATATTATAGAAAATTCATTCGACACTACTCAAATATGACATACCCACTGGAAGAACTGTTAAGAGAAGATCAGGAGTTCAACTGGACAAAAGAATGTGATACATCATTTGACACATTGAAGACAAAATTAGTCAAAGCACCCATCCTCAAATTCCCAAATTGGTCGATCAAATTCCACGTACATATTGATGCTTCAGGCCTAGCAATAGGTGTGATTTTGACACAACCTGGGGAAGATGGAATGGACTACCCAATCATATACAGCAACAAAAAATTAAATAAGGCAGAACAAAACTACTCAACAATAAAAAGGGAGGAATTAGGGATGGTCTTTGCACTCCAAAATTATAGACACTACCTATTGGATAACCCTTTCATATTCTACACTAACCATCAAGCACTTAAATATCTGGTAAACAAACCTATACACCATGGAAGAATCTACTGATGGTTGTTACTATTCCAAGAATTCGAATTCAAAGTTGTTGTTCTAACAAGAAGACTAAATGTCGGTCCCGACCACTTGTCGAGAATCGGTACAAGGAGGAACCAACAGAAGTCGAAGATGACTTACCAGATACACACCTATTTCGAATAGAAGTTGTCCCTATAGAATTAGAAGAAATGACACAATTTCTAGAAAATGGACAAGCTTTGAATTATTTGTTTATATGTATATGTAATACTATATACATCTTTTGTTTTAAAGTAAATTAATATCTATCATTGCTTTTTATTTTGCATTATTTCATTTTTCATAAAAATTTGTTTTTAAATTTATTTAATTTTACTTTTATTTAAAAATAATTTTGAATTGTTTATATATAGAGAGAGCATGCTACGTACATCTTTTGTTGTGAAGTAAATTGATCTCTAGCATTGTTCTTCTTTTTGCATTATTTAATTTTTTATAAAATATTGTTTTATAAAAAGAGAGAGAGTTTTGAAGTAAATTGATCTCTATTCTTTTTTTACATTAATTCATTTTTTATGAAATATTGTTTTTAAATTTATTTAATTTTTATTTTTATTTAAAAATAATTTTGAATTATTTGTATATATAGAGAGGAGCATATTACATACAACTTTTATTTTAAAGTAAATTGATTTGCATCATTGTTCTCCCTTTTGCATTATTTATTTTTCATAAACTAGTACAACTATATAGTTTGTGGTTGGATCATAAGGATCAATTGGTTGAAAGATAGTGATTGAATGGAAGACAAATAGGATTTTTTTTTATTCTTCATATTATTCTAGTTAAATGGGTTCTATTCTAAGTTAGCCATGCCTAGTTACATGTTATCAGTGACATTCTTCATGTTATCCATTTATCAACTACAAGTTGTTTTTTATATTCTTTTTCTTTATCTCACATTATTCTACTTATATGCCAAGAACTCTTGGTTATGGATTTATCAACTATGAGTTATCCATGCATGACTACAAGTTATCCATCCATTATTTTTTATATATAATTATTTATCTCAAATTTTGAACCAATGTAGGTAGTACAATTATCCTCGTCCTTAGATGAAAAAGCATAGGTAGTAGTCCACCCAAATCTCAAATAAAACATTTATCATCATAAATATTGTTTTTAAATTTATTTACTTTTGTCTTGAACTAAATTAATCTCTACCATTGTTATCCTTTTGTATTATTTCATTTTTCATAAAATATTATTTTTTAAATTTATTTAATTTTTTTAATTAAAATAATTTTGAATTTTATATATAAAAGAGAGGTTACATATCACTTTTGTTTTGAAGTAAATTTATTTCTTTCATTATTCTCTTTTTGTATTAATTTATATTTTCATAAAATACTATTTTTATATTTTTATATGTATTTAATTTTTATTTTTATTTAAAAGTAATTTTGAATTGTTAAATCTTACTATTTTATTTGGTTAAGGTGTATCTTAATTAATAGTGAAAATGCTATAGCCCAAAGTAACAAGCATTTCTTGAAAAAAAAAATGAATTATTTATATATACAGCATTCTAGATGGCTTTTAAGTTTTGTTTTGAAGTAAATTGATCTCTACCATTGTTCTCCCTTTTACCTTATTTCAAGTTTTTATAAAATATTTTTTTTATTTGTTTCATTTTTGTTTTTATTTTTAAATTATTTGTACAAAAGGCACGCTACATAGACTTTTTGCTTTGAAGTAAGTTGATCCAAAACCATTGTTCTCCCTTTTGCATTATTTCATTTTTATTAAAATTTATCATTTAAGTATTTAGATGTAAATTTGTAAAAAAAAAATATTAAAAGTTATTAATTAAGTAAATTATTTTTAAATATTTTATAAATCATTATTAAATAGATTTTTAAATGATTATGTTTATTAAAGATGTAAATATTTATATTATTTTTCATTATTTAAACATTTTATTTATATAACTATAGATATTCAATATATAAAATTTCAATAACTTTTTAATTAATACTTATATTCTTTAAGTGAAAATAAGTGAAATTATAATTAATAATATTTTATTAGATTTTTATTTTTTATTTTAAAAATAAATACTTAATAAATTGGAAAAAATATAATCATTTTTATCTTTAAATTATCTATAACTTTGGTACAAATAATTTTTCTTTAATGTCGAGTTTGTCAAACACTTTTAACCATGGTTAAACATGTTGAATCATACATATGGTCAAACATGTTAAATCAAAATCAAAAGTGTCAAACATTTTCGATTATGGTAACTTAAATGTCAACTATAGTTACAATTAATAACAATAGTAAAATGAGGGGACACATGTGCTGGAGGGTTTTGCTTGGGGACTCGACAAGAAAACCAATAACGAAGCATAATGGTTGGCACTTATGTTTGGGTTTGAAATCATAACCAAGCTAGGCATAAGAAAAATAGTTATAATGAGTGACTCAAGGCAAGTTATTCAAAAGATGAGGTCCAGATATACTAAGGGAAACATCAGATGTAAAAGAATATATCGAAGAATCACCTTCCTCTCTTCCAAAATAAAAGTCAATTTCTTTCACATCCTTCGGAAAAACAATGGAGAATTTGATCTTCTTGCAAACAAAGGAGCCACATTAGAGCTAGGTTTTGTGCACGAGGGCTTCACTTGTTGACCAATAACCTATCACATTAGTTCATATTGTGGTTTTAAAATTATTAAAAATTGAACCAATATATTGCAGGTATTGGGGGGATGAGGGGTTTAAGGTGGGGGTGGGTAGGGTGGTTTATAAGAATTGAGGTATAAAAAGGGGTGGGGAGGAGGTTTTAAGTATTGGGAGGGGGTTCAACAAAAATATTTTGGGTCAATATCTATGGAAATTAAGGGTATTCTTTAATATCCCACGATCGCACGTGCTATGTGATATGTTCACTAAGTGAAGTCCCCATGGTTTTGTGACATACGCCAATCGTGGGAAATCAAGTTCCATGCCATTCCTTGATTCTTTTCTCCATGAGGATAAGGCCTTGGTATTTTTTGTAGGACCTTGGATTTCCCTTTCAATCTATTGTTATCTTTCCCTCGGAGGTTGTAAGACACATGGTTGGATGCATGCATTAGGCCACGTGATCGCATGCAAGGTATTTTATGTCGGAGGGACTTTTCATTTAGTTTTGTCCTCTGTCTTCAACGCTCTCACATGTGATATGGAGGCAGAGATGGTTACCTTCTCAAGTGGTGAACATAGGTTTCAAAATTAAGACAGAATCAAAGCCCAGCTCGACCCAGAGTATACTGTTCATACTATTTTCAAGCTCGACATTTCCCTCCGTTCATAGTCATTAGGCAAATCTTTTGAGACACATTTGGAGAAACATGATGAGATAGGTTGGTCTGCATGCTTTCATAGTCTTAAGGCTGGTATCAAGGATGTTAAACTGCATTTGTGCAGGGTATATGAGGTGTTATGTGGAGGTCTCGAGCAAAACAAAGAAATCTCTACTGATATTGGATATGCAATTCATCAACTCAAGTGTCAAGGCTCACAGATAGATGATCTGGAAAGGGACATTCATGAACTTATGGGAAAAATGGACAAGCTAAAAAAGAATTGGTGAAGAAAATTAATTTGTCTCAAAGTAGTCATTTCTATGAGCCATTGGACAACGAGTGGACTTCAGAGTGCAACCCATGGAAGAAGCCTTGGTGTCAAAGTCATCCGCATGTATGAAAGGCATGCAAAAGAAGTAGGCATGGCCTTTGTTTTTTTTATAAATGTTTTTTTGCATTTTGGTTAACCTCGAGTTTATCGTTTATCCCTCCTCAAGTATGGTGAATTATAGGAAGAAAATCAGCTTTTTGTAAATCTCTCAAAAAATTAAATACAATCTTCTCAGTCATGATGTTTGTTGATAAAAGACAATTTGCAAGTTTTTTGTAATGGATGATTGTGCACAACCTTTTTTCTATAATAAAAAGTTTTTCAGTTTCTCCTCAAAAAATAAACCATAGTCAACTATGATAAACTATAGTTAACCATAATCATCCCAATCAACCATAAATAAATCTAACCAACCAATATAAAACAAATTCAATAAAAAATTTACAAAATCAAATAACATCAACCATCATCAAAAATAATTATTTAAACACAATCAAAACATTTTAACACTCTGATCAATATATTTATTTAAACACAATCAAAACACTATGGTTTCGCCTAGTTATGTCAAGCATGGTTAACAATATAACATCTTGTGTTTTTTTAATTTGCCATGGCCCTCGATCCACCATGGGCAAGTCTTATTCCACATTCACCTTGCACACAACAATAAAATACAATTACTAAACTATTCGTCCAATCCAGTTTAAAATGTTGAAATTTCTCCATATCCATTATTAAACTTATTCTTAGTGAAGTCTCATGAATACACTGCGATCCACTCCATACTTTCAAATTTTATCATGATTTTTAACACATCGTGACATATACCTCAGGCTTTCAGCTATCATTGTTCATATTTGCTTAGTTTCTTCGATTTTACGTCGTCCCCTCTTCAGTTATCATCAGCTCAGGATAAACCTAATGGAGATTATGGAATAAAATATGTGTTCAGGTCAGCAGGTAGCATGTTGATCTCAGCTTGATTGCCCCAACATTGCTGTGGGAACTCGTGCCGAATAGGGTAGAAGATGAGGAAATTGCAGGGATGGAATAATTTGCAGGTGAAACACTACTTGGAATTATAACGGGCCACTCACAATATGCAGAGCTTCTCTTTTAAAATTTTCCACAGTATCATCTCCGTAATTTTTCCAGCTTGATGTTTCTGCCTGCGTGCACCAAAACATACATGCTGCAACTCTGAAATCAAATCTACTATTTCAGTTAATACTTATAAATAAGGAATTGCAAGAATCATTCTGATCTATGAAGTTACAAACTTACCGGTAACAGGACTATCAACAGAGAGACGCAGGAATAGACCAGATGGGCTGAAATGAAACATAGGTTCTTTTACAAATTACGTGGTGAGATTTGGAATAATTAACATAATTTGTTGTTTATTTTTTGAAAATGTGTAAGAATTTTGTTTTAACATCTAATAACAAAACACGATGCAATGAGTAAACACAGCGGCTCTCATTTTAGAAATTGTATTCAAATTTAACAGAAGCTTTGGAAAAAGATAAAACGATTCAAGCTCAAATTAAAAGTTTGTATAGTTATTAACTATTTCCCTACAATATCCATAACCCTGGGATTCTTTAATTCGTTGTTGAGATTGAAGAATCCCAGCTTGAAGATACCGCTCTGAGAAACACCGGTCTAGTTACGTGTGAGATACTCGCGACTATGTTGTCCAAAGCTGTATCAACCGCTTCATGGCGTTTGTTCTAAAGAAACATCGCAATGGAAAGGTAAAAATGAAGCAATGTAAGAGCTGGTCTCAGCTCATGCTATACCGAGAAGTTGGATACCAAGCTCCTTAAATGGTGTGGATGAACTAAAACTTCTTCTGTAATATTTGAGTGGTGCCTGTTCAATTTTGAAAGAGTCAATACGTCGTATCTGGGCCGACTGGAAATGGTTAAGTTGAACAGACTTTGCAATTGAGACAAACAGACCTGCCATTATCGCATCCGTGAAATCTGGATAAACTTCGCCAACTGGACAAACTTGCCATTATCGCATCCTTCAAATCTGGATAAACTTCGCCAACTGGACAAACTTGCCAATATGGCACCCTTCAAATCTGGATAAACTTTGCCGACAAAATTGACTTGCCATTATGGCACTCGTGAATCTTGGATAGACTCGACCATTATGTCAAGAAGGAGCACAACCAGATTCGTATAGTTGGTGTAGACAGAGGACATTCATTCAATTAGTGTACATTCAACTTAAAATTTTCAGCATAAAAAGTTCATAAAAGAAATTGAAATACACAATCATTAGATTCACAAGTGATATTGAAATACAAATTGCTTAAATTTATAATTAAATCAAATGCGAGGACAAGGACTTTATGTTACAATTTTGGTATGTATGCATTGAGATAGTCCACAAAAAGTAAATGCAATAATTGAATTTGTCTAATTTGTTTCAAGTGAAATTTATAAAGTAAGAAAATTATAATCGATGTTACATGCATTAGTTTCTTCGGTCAGATTTTTATGCAAATTGTAAGTGACATTGAAAGTACCGGTGCCCTGGGAATACTTTTGTTTAGCAAAGTAGAATGAAAGCAAATTTGGAAGGTTCAAATAATCGTAAAAGGAGCAGGATTGTCACATTAAAAATTTGCTTACATAAAAATAAAGTGACATAGTAATTTAGTAGAAAAAATGACAAGTCACGTGTAAGGTGTCTTGAATCAAGGAAATTTGTACATAAAAATACTGATAGAACTACATATGTTTTGCCTATTTGCAAGATGTTTACAAAATAAAATCATGTTTCCTTTATATTTCAACAACAAAGTCGTTGCACAGTGAGCATGTTTGCAGCGAAAACTAAAGCCTCTGACAAAGGTTGGTCTAGAGGTCTTTGGACATGCGCTCTCAGTATAACCGATAAGGCTCTTCAAGGGAAGAATTATGTATCAAAGTGCTAAACGAATGCTCCAATCTTGTTTTTGAATGAGTGCACGTGTGTAGAGATTACTCCAATCATGTTTATGACTGAGTGCATTTTTGTAAAGATGTATGAGGAATTGTGCTCACATTACAAATTTGCTAAACAAATGTCATAACCGTATTTGTGTTTATGAATGACTGCATATATGTAAAGAGGATTCCTTTATAACACTACAATCACTTGCAACGGTATTGGTGCGAGAACACTCATTGAAATAATGTATATTTTATTCGATATAGGCAAGTCGAATGCTATTTATATAAGAAATGACTATTGTCGAGTGTGGGATCAGCTCCAATGAATGTTTTGCAAATTTCCCAGGCTAATGTTTAATACAAAGTGAATTACAATTATTGTATTTACCACATTAAATTTCAAATTGAGTAAACAATAATGTAAAAGAGATCATGGTCCATGACTTTGCTGCATTTGGGAGAAATTCTCAATTTTTAATGGGGATAATGGAAAATAGATTGAATGTATGATCATTGTTATAAAATGAAAGATTGAATAATCGGTGGGAGCATAGTTCTTGATCTGGGTACTCATGTGCACAACGGGGACAACGGTTCGATTGAATGAATTGAGTACTGCTATGGAAGAAGCATATTAATAATAAGCAAAAAAGGAAATACACTACACACAAAACATACACATAGACAATCTTCAGTTAAAAGAGAAGTTGAAACGGTTCAAAATTTCAACCTTTACAGTTGACTGGAAGATAAAGAGACAATCTGTCGTAGTTCGTAAGTCATCGGTGTCGACGATGCATGTCAAGGTGCGGGACTTGTCGAAGTCGATGCTAACCCTGTCGAGGTGCAGGACTTGTTGAAGTCGATGTTGACCCTGATAAGGTGTGGAACTTGTCGAAGTCGATGTTGGACCTATCGAGGTTCAAGTCGACAAACAATGCCAATTGTTGGGTGGATCATACCTCCTTCCTTAAGAAACAATGGTCCCCATTGTTTTCTCATACAGATAAGGAAACTTGTTGGTCAGTTTAGTAGCAGAGTAACATTTTCCTTATAATAGGAGTTGTCCAGCTTTAGCCACCTGAAACAAGGGAATTGTGTTCATCCTTGTATGGCATATTCGTCATCCCATAATGGTATCGCAAGGAAGATGCTCCTGAACATCTGGATGGATGTCTTTGGGTTTTGTTGTCTACAACTCATTATGTTCCAACAATGGTGCACGGTATGGTCAAAGTATATCCACATTAAATACTGGATGCAAACCCAAGCATGAAGGAATGTCGAGACGGAAAGAGTTTTCGCCAATCTACTTAAGGATACTATATGGGAAATATCGCAAAGGACTACTTCCTATATTGACCAGTGAAGTGTTTCATCTTGAGATGCAATCAGACCTAATCCCCAAGTTGAAATGAATGAGGGATACAATGCTTATCGTTTTGGGCCTTATATTTTGCATTAGCTCGTTGCAACATTTCATGTGCTTGTTTTTTAATGTTGCAGATTTGATCTCAAAACTTCAATGCTTTTTCAACTTATCGTCGATCAGATTTGGTGTTGTTCAATTGTGTCGATGAACTAATCATGTCAATGGGTGTTGAAGGTTGAAATCCATAACAGATCTCAAATGAACTCTTTCTCGTAGAGATATGTTGAGCAATATTGTAACTGTATTGTATATATGGGATACTTTCATCCCATGTATGATGATGCTTGTGGTTGTACACGTAGAGTAGTTATACTAGCAATCAATTCACAAATTCCATCTATCCATCTGTCTAAGGATGGAAAGTTGTTGATAAGAAGAGTCTCGTATCGAGATGTTTCCAAAGAGTCTTCCAAAACATGCTGACAAATCTAGCATCTCTGTCAGAAATTATGGTCGTCGATAAGCCATAATGTTTCCAGACATGTTAGAAGAAGAGTTGAGCAGTCTGTTGCAATGTCGTAGTCTTCTTGCATGGAAAGAGAATGTCCATCTTGAAAAATCTGTCAACAACTATTAAAATCACATCATGTTGATGTTTGGTAGTAGGATTTATTGTCAAGTTTTCCATAGAAATCGATTCCCAAGGTGGACTAGGAATCGACAAAGGCGTCTACAATCCTTGTCGTTGATTCGATGATTTAGAAATGGCACAGACCACACACGATTGAATGTAGTTGTTGACGTCAGAATTAAGTGAATGCCAATAAAAATACTTTTGGAGGATAGCAAGGGTCTTTGCTACTCCAAAGTGTCATGCATTCTTGATGTAGTGCGTGTCCCAAATGAGCTTCTGTCGGTGCTCACTTGCCAGTACACAAAGCTGTCAAATATTATATATGAAGGTATCTTTCAAGAAATAGTCGGTAGTGGAAGACGGTTCGGTTTGAAGCTATTGATAAATTTCTGAAAAGTTGCAGTATACTGAATATAATTGAGGCCAAGTAGTGGTTTCATAGCGAGCTACATACTCATCACTGTAAAAAGTAGAGTAATGGGTGGTCAACTTAGACAATGAGTTGCGGCATTGTTTTTACCTTTCTAATACTTAATCACCAACTCAAATTGTTGCACATAATTAATCCACTTGATTTGTCGAGTTGTTTGTAACTTCGATTAGGATGGGGAAAACTGTAAAGGTTTGTGGTTAGTAAGAATGCCTGTCTCCTTCCCAATAATGTAATGTCTCCATTGCTTAAGGGCTTGCACAATGACATACAATTCCTTTTCATACGTCGAATACCTTCTCATGACATCGTTGAAAGTTTCAAAATGAAAAGCTACCGGGTGACTGGACTGAGTCATCACTGGTCCTAGAGCATAGTCTTATGCATCTGTCTCAATCTCAAAAGGCTAATGCAAATCAGGTAACACAAGTACTGGTGCAATACAAAGGTTGTGCTTGAGCTGCTCAAAATCTTGTTCTTGTGTCAATGTCCATTTGAAGACAATTTTCCCATTTTCCTTAGTCAACGGATTCAAATTCCAGGCTATGTGACTAGACCTGAGTATGAATCGTCGATAAAAATCACCAAACCAAGAAATGTTCTTAGTTCATGAATGTTTTGAGGAATGGGCCACTCTTTAAGGATTTGTAACTTTGTCTAGATCGACGTGAATACCTGCAGAGTCAATTACATACCCCAAATATTTGATGATGCTCATCACAAATGAACAAATATGTCCATGTTCAAATAGAGTTGATGTTGTTGAAGAGTGTCGAGGACTAATCCAATTTTTTTTTTTGGGGGGGGGGGGTTTACCCCCCACTAAACAAAAGTCGTGAGAAATGGACTTTTAGGGGCAGTTTTTAAAAAACCGCCCCAAAAAGTCCAATTCTCGGGACTTTTCAGGGGGTATTTTAAGAACCGCCCCCAAAGACCTAAAAACATTTTTTTCAGGCGAGGGGGGTGGGGGGGTTATAAAAACCACCCCCAAAAGGGTATTTTTTTATAGTGTGTTCTGCTAACCATTCTTTTCCCCTTGCTTATAATATTCTTATATTTGTCTTATGGGAGTGTATTAGTTGACTCCTTAGCCATCTAGCATGTCAACTATGAAGCTTGAAAAATATTTTATGAGATGCCAAACTAAGGTTTTAGCTTTGATGTTGTCCCATGCAACACATTAATGGATGGACTCTATAAATAAGGTAGTAAAGTTATTTAAAAATACGATACCACTCACATGGATGGACTAAAGAAGAAGGATGATGCAGACACCTATGGTCTGCACAACACTTGATTCCTCAACTACGCATAGGGGTTGATTATAAATAGACACCTCCAGTATGCATAGAACTATTTTTTCTTCCTCACATAAAAGTGAGAATAGTCTTATGATGTTACAAGTAAGCCATAAGAATATAAGTTTTGACCATGTTTTAAACTTTGTAAATATTTTTGTTGAATCTGCGTTAAAAATCTTAGTGGCTCTATCTTAAGATTGTGACTACATTTTTGTTGAGTTTAAACAACTAAACATTCGCTCAATCCTTGACTCACAAATGAATCTCACAAAAATTTTAATTAGTGGCGATCCAAATCAGTTGCGCAAACAATTTAATGACTGGCTCATTAAACCTTCATATTATGATGATGATGATGATGATGGTTAATGTCCCCTTAGACCAAACTTTGGTCTATTGGACCCAAAGAAACAAATTATTTAGTTTTTTTTTAAATTGTATTTCTATACTCAAAAAGCTTGGAGAGAAGCGTCTCGAGCTCACTATAATTTTGATAAGTTAAAAGGCTAGGAAAGCCAGGATTGCAACAAAGATTATGATACTGAGATCTAATGTGGGTGTATACATGGATAAAAACCACTTAATGACTGGCTCATTAAACCTTCATGATATCAAAGAAACCACTTGAAAAGATTTTATGTTTACAACAAATATAAAAATATAAATATGGACATTGTATTTTAGTTTCAAGGTGGGTTTTGAGTGGACATTATGAAAATAACCAATCAATTAAGAATTTAAAATAGATGTCGTAAAAGTACACTACACTGTTTATTATACATAATAGAGAGAATAGAGAGAAGGTTGCTTCCATCATTTTTTACATACAAATTTCGAATATAATGTTTATATTTCATAAAATAGATATTGTAAAACAACATTATACATTATATAATATAGAGAAGGCTGTTTTCATTATTTTTACATAAGAAATTGGAATGTATAATTTTTATATTTCATAAAATATTGTCTGTATTTTTATTCTGTTATAGTTTTTTTTTCCTTTATAAAATAGATTTTGTAAAATTACATTGTTTATGGTTTATTATATATAAAATAAAGAAGGCGTGTAGTTGTTTCCATCATTTTTATATAAGAATTTGGAATATATCATTTTTATATTTCATAAATATTGTTTAAAATTTATTTAATTTTTATATTTCATAAAATATTGTGTGTATTTTTAATGTGTTATAGTTTTTTTTCCTTTATAAAATAGATGTTGTAAAATTACATTGTTTATGGTTTATTATATATAAAATAAAGAAGGCGTGTAGTTGTTTCCATCATTTTTATATAAGAATTTGGAATATATAAATTTTATATTTTATAAAATATTGTTTTAAAATTTATTTAATTTTTATATAAAACTTTAGAATATATAATTTTTATATTTCATAAAATATCGTTTTGAAATTTATTTTATTTTTATTTTTATTTAAAAATAACGTTAAATTATATATATAAAGAGGCATGCTACATATTCTTTTATTTTGAAGTAAATTGATCTCACCATTGTTTTTCTTTTTACATTATTTCATTTTTTATAAAATGTTTTTAAATTTATTTATTTATTTTTATTTAAAAATAATTTCGAATTAATTGTATTTTATATATAAAGCAAGATACATGTACAACTACTTTTGTTCTCCCTTTTACATTATTTCATTTTTCATAAAATATTGTTTATAAATTTGTTTAATTTTTATTTTTATTTAACAATAATTTTAAATTTAATATGTATATAAATATAAAGAGGCATGCTACATATTGATTTGGTTTTGAAGTAAATTCATTTTTATCATTGTTATCTTTTTTAAGTTATTTTATTTTTCATAAAATATTATTTTTAAATATATTTAATTTTTATTTTTATTTAAAAATAATCTTAAATTATATATATAGCATGCTATATACATATATTTTTTAATTAAATGATCTTTATTATTTTTCTCCTCTTTGCATTGTTTCATTTTTCATAAATTATGTTTTTAAATTTAAATAAATTTTTATTTATATTTTAAAAAAAATTATATATATATAAAAGAAAATGCTCCATATAACTTTTGTTTTGAATTAAATTGATCTCTATCATTGTTTTTTTTTCCTTATTTCATTTTTTATAAAATATTGTTTAAATTTATTTAAAAAAACATTATATGTGTGTGTGTTTTTAGCTAAATTGATCTCTACTATTGTCTTCTCGTGCATTATTTCTTTTTTTATAAAATATTGTTTTTAATTTTTATTTTTATTTAAAAATATTTTTGAATTATTTGTTTTTATATATATACATTTATGTAAATTTTATATATGATGATACAAATTTAGAGGAAGTGACTTCTTACAAGTATCTAGGAATTGATATTCATCACAAGCTCAGTTGAAATTATATCAGCATAGATCCAAATCCTAGGCTCTATCAAACATCGAGAGGGATCAAATTTCTCCTAGTTGAAACCTCTTCTTTAAGTATTGCACTCAAAGAGCTATGTCCTTTGGTGTGTACTATATATAGCAATTGATTTGATTCAAATCAAAAGACGCATCTTTTTATTGAAGGTCCACATATAATATTTTCATTATTAATATTTAATATTATTTATGGCTGACCTATAATATTTTTTATTTTGTTAGGAACGCACATTACAACATCTCACCCATACATGCTTTTAAAACCATGTGCAAGGCCCTCCTAAAACCATGGGTTGTTTAGGAGGCCTTGCACATGGTCTTAAAACCATTTGCAAGGCCCTCCTAAAACCATGGGTTGTTTAGGAGGCCTTGCACATGGTCTTAAAACCATTTGCAAGGCCCTCCTAAACCATGTACAATAAAACCATGGGTTGTTTAAGAGGCTTTGCACATGGTTTTAAAACCATTTAGAAGGCCCTAACCATTTATATATGAGAGGTTACATAAAAAAATAAAAATTAATAAAATATTGTTTTTAAATTTATTTAAATTTTATTTTTATTAATAATAATTTTAAAATATAACTTTTGTTTTAAAGTAAATTAATCTCTATCATTATTCTCCCTTATTTTAAATTTATTTAAATTTTATTTTTATTAATAATAATTTTAATATATATAAAACTTTTGTTTTAAAGTAAATTAATCTATTCTCCTTTTTACATCATTTCATTTTTCATAAAATATCGTTTTTAAATTTATTTAATTTTTACATTTATTTAAAAATAATTTTGAATTATATATATATCATGAAACATAATTTTTTGTTTTGAAGTAAATTGATCTCTAAGATTTTTTCATTATTTCATTTTTCATAAACTATTGTTTTTAAAATTATTTATTTA